>PPHD01001736.1:5509-38305 GCA_002909625.1 Bambusicola thoracicus
AAAAAAAAAAAAAAAAAAAAAAAAAGTGGAAGTCCAGAAGGATTACTGCTTTCCTATTGCAAAAAACCGTGTGCTTCACTTTTCCTGCTGAGGGCTGCATCTTGAACTTTTTCCTTTGATGGGGAATTTGCATGTGACCACCTCATGGACTGCTGTTTTGACTCTAGCTCCTAGTGTTGACATCATTTCTCATCATTGCTAATGATGCAATCCAGGTAACTGTCACCTTCATCCCTGTATTAGTTCAATAGGTCCTGGCAAACTTGAATATGATGTTCTTCCTTTTCCTGTGTGAGCATCTGTGGGAATCATATGGCTCGAACTCTGTGATATTCTAACACTGACACCATTATTTCCAACACACTGAAGCCATTCTGTTCTGGATGATGTTCCCCGGTTGTAATCTGCCAATTTGTGCAGATGAGCAGATCAAGACACTCCTCATTTTGTGGTGTGACAGTTGTGCCACTGCTGAAATGCATCACTCAAAACCTCACTATGCTGTCATCCACTGTCATCCATTCACATTTAGCAAGCATCAATGAATGTCAATGGATGCATTTTTTTCACATGGAGGAATTCAGTTACATCCCTTTGCTTCATCTGCACTTCCATGTCAGACACCATTTTGTCAGATTTGTCCTCTGCTGATATCCATTGCATGGCAACAAAATTTAATGGAATATTGTCAGAAAGGCTCAATCTCTGTGATACCACCAGCATCCACCTCTGATGCTGTGGGACAACATAATAAAACAGAAGGCATTACGTTTGGAGCAGATCTCATATATGTATCTGTCTGTATATCTATTTCAACAAAACAAGTTTCACATTACAGAAGACAACATTTACCATTCTAATAGCTCATGGAATAGATTCTAGTACATTGCAACCTGCAAAAGCACTAAATTCAACATGATGAGAAAATGGATTCTTATTATCATTAACTATATTATAGAATTATTTTTCTTCAATCTATTTGAAGATGTGAGGATGGAACCTTACTTGTATCCCTAATTTTCAACAAGATACAACACTACAGTTAGCCCAAATTTTTTCTGTAATTATTATTACTTTTAATTTTCAGAAAATGTCTTTAATCATTTCATAAAATCATCAAATCTTAGAACATCTAGGTCAGAAAAGACCTTCAACCTTCAACTACTGTCGACCTTACCTACCAAGTCTCATCAGTAAAACATTTTCCCTAGTGTCACATCTCTTAAATACCTGCAGGGATGTGGACTCTGCAGGAAGACCATTTCAATGCTTCAGCACCATCTCAGTGAAGAAATTCTTCCCAGTGTTCAATTTAAATCTACTCTGGCACAACTCGAGGCCATTTCTTTTCATCTTATCTCCTTTCACCTGAGAAAAAAGACCAACACCCTCCTCACTGTTACCTCCTTTCAAGTAGATGGGGAGAGCAGAGAAGACTACCCTCAGCCTCCTACTTGCCAGACTAAACAATCTCAGTTACTTCACTCATTCTTCATATGTCTTGTTTTCTAGTCTCTCCACCAGATTTGTTGCTCTTCTCTGTGTGTTTGAGCCTTCCGATACTCTTCTTGTAGTGAGGGGTTGGATTGAAAACAACACTCAAGATGCAATACTGAAATTCAGCAGTGCTGGGTGCAAGGGGACAATCACTTCACCAGTCCTGCTGGCCACACTATCTCTGATGCAGGCCCAAGTGCTATTAGCCTTCTTGGTCATTGGGACCCACTTCTGGCTGTGTTCAGATACTGCTGTTTCATGTGTGTATTTAAAGGAAACCAGAAACAGCAACAACAGCAAAAATCAGAATAAATGGATTCTATTCTTCTGTATCCTCCATCCTCTCTTCAGGAAAAAAAAAAAAAAAAAAAAAAAAAGCTTCAAGGAAAATAAATTCCCAAGACTTTGAAAATAATGAGAAACATCAGTACATAGTACATCTCAGTAACTTAATTTAATATAGAATTCAAAAAAATTAACTGATAATAATGTTTATTTCACCAAAACTGAACAGCTAGATATCTTGATTCTGGCTGTGACTGAGTTAATTTTCTTCTTTGTGTCTGATACAGTGATGTCTTTTGGATTTGTGGTGAAAGTAATGCTTTAGTTCTTGCTGAGAAGTGTTTTCATAGAGCCAGGAACTTTTCTGTTTATCAAGTTGTCTGCCAGCAGGTACACAACAAGTTAGGAGGGAATGCTGCCAGGACAGCTGACTCAAAGTGACAGAAGGAATATTCCATATCACATGATATAATGCTCAGTCATAAAATTGGGTATAATGAAACAGAGTAAGGGCTGGACATTCAGAGTTACTGTGTTTGACTTCCCAAGAAGCTATTACATGTGATGAGTCCTACTTTCCTGGAAGTGACTGAACACCTACCTGCCAATCGGAAGTGAATTCCTTGAATTCCTTGTTTTGCCTTGCTTGAATGTACAGCTTCTGCTTTATCTAGTAAACTATTTATAACTCCATCTATGAATTCTCACACTTTTACCTTTTCCAATTCTCATCCCAGTCTCAAGGGATGAAAGAACATACCTCATGAAAACAAAGTCACATGTTTATCAGAATTAGCTATTGCTTTGGTTTGAGGCAAAATACTCAGCCTGTATATTCCTCTATATTTTTCTCTTAAGTCTTCAACAGTTTAAAGAACACCAAAACCACACATAATTTAAATGAACACAAAATATACTTCAAATTTCAGAGGACAATTCTTGACAGTCTTCATTCTTATTCATGTATGCTGTCCTTCTCTGCAATCTAGCTTTACTGTCTGACGTGAGAGGTTAGTATATTTTTGTTATTAGAAAAGTTAGATTATGTCAAGTAATTTTCTGAAACTACACATTTTAAGATATTGCAAAAAAATTGATTTTGAGTGCTGAATCATCAGTACCATAAGTGTAGAGATTTTTCTCTGGAAAATATGTAAACAGTTGTATGTAAGACTGTGCCTCACTCCAACTTATAGGAGGGAGAGGAGGTTCTTTGATAAATGTATACCCAGCATGAGACTAAGAAACAAGGGTTCAAATGTTGCTCTGACCAGTTTATTAGAAATCTTAATAAGGGAGATGAAGAATGGGAGGACAGACACTACTGTGGATTGGGGTGATACAGAAGGGAAGAAGAGCAATAGAAAAGAAATAGAAGCAAAGAGTCTTTATAGGTACAAATTAGGGTGATGGGAAAGGGAAGAAGGGCAGCAGTAAAAATGGGAAATAGGAGCAAGGAGTCTCTATAGGAAGCAAGAGGGAGATAGTCACTACCATGGGTCCAGCGTGGCTCATGGCTCAGTCGTTGATCTTCAGTAGAGGTGGGTTGTTGGGTGTTGTTCCATTGATGACGATGGCCATGATTGCATCAACGACAATTGCAACAGCAGTACAGATTTATTTATAAGTCCAAGGTGGTTGAGTCAGCTCCTTTTGGAGTGACAGCTTCTGGCTTTTGGATCTCAGCATGAACTCCTTTTGTTCCCATCTCCCTGGCCTTGCCAGCAGATAAGAGGGAGTATGGAGACGCCAACTTGTATCTTGTCTTCACAGGATACAGTGGTATCATCCCCCAATCTCCCATAGCAAACAGGAGTTATTTGGTCACAGGACAGATCTTCTGCCAGTAAACAATCCAGTAAACAGTGCTGAGCATTCCCTTCTGAAGGCAAACAGCTCCAGAGAAATGCTTTCAAATGTAAATTGTCCAGACAGTGATATCGATTGCCACGCGGCAACACCCACCTCTCATCTAAGTCAGAGACTTATCTCAAGAAATGCCTCAGAAAGCAAGCTTTGAGAAAAAAACAAAAAAAAAAAAAAAAAAAAAAACAAAGAAAGATTCATACAGACTGCAGCTGTTCAAGACAGTAGTCAGGCAACAAGTTTCAGCACTGTAGATGTTGTTTAATTTTAGTGGTAACATGAGCTATTTTGGATCAAGAAAGTTTCAGAAACATTCAGCAAGGGACCAACACGTCACTGTGACTCTTTGATAGCTCCCTGTTGTCACTGTTGATGCAGCTCAAGGTCTGTTTTTTCCTTGCTCTTTTGTAGTTACTGAGGCAAAAATAGATCAATATGTTTATTTGCAGATCTTAGTCCAAATTTTCAAAACCATTTGTCAACTTTCCCCTTTACATATAACTTCCAGTGAATTTTCCATAAGTAACACTACAAGTCCAATATAACTACCCTGGCAGCACTCTTTGCAAGCATTACCTTTTGGCTCCACAGCTAGTGTGTGGAGCTGTGATAGCAGGGATAGTAATAATATACCTACTGTTCTTATAAGAAGCCTTTTGCAACCTTCTGATGCTGAGACTGAGATGCATTGGAACATTGATGTTTCTAATCCATTTACGTTTTCCAAAGCTTTTAAGTATGTAAGTCTTCTTTAAATCCACATAAAAATAAGCATGTATGATGAGAAACAATTTAAAAAAAAATAAACACCAATGATGCAGAGATACTAAAACACTGGACAGATCACTTATTTTACTTTTCAGTCCTAGTCAAAAAGCTAAAATGTGAAATCTATTGAAGTAAAAGAAAGTGTTGAGCTAAGGCAGTTCACTTAATGATACAAGGAAAAGTCTAGACAAGTTTAATGTCCTAGAAAAGTAGAATAATGTTTCACTGGTATTGTATCACAGTGTCAGTCCAAAGTAAAACATAAAAAAAAGTAAAATTAAAAACTAATAAAAGCCTTGATCTTTCCGAGATAGGAAAGAAACAGATGTCTCCTTTGATTATCTACTACTGGAAAGTACTACCTTTGAAACAAAAAAAAAACTTATAAATAGATACTTTATGCAGTGGAGGGATAGCAAGTTTTTTAGTAGTAAATTAGTGACCTTTTTCCCTTAGGGTGAAGCAAAAATCTTGTTATTAGAACTTGAGAAATTTTTCACAAATTTTCTTACTGCATATTGCAATACTAATTCTTGTTATAGAGCTAAATATTATAACCTTTGTTATAGCACTTGATCAAAAAAATCAATAAAATGTTTCAATTAATTTTCACCAGAACACAACTTCATGCCTTATTTTAGAGAACTGAAATTAGAATGCCTAACTTAATTCTAAATATCTTTATTTGTTATTGGGACCTTTAGTCATTACACTGGACAGAAAATGAAATCGTAATAAGAAAAATACTGATTACTGTTTATTAATTCTGATATGGAAGAAAATGAATAGCTTTCAAGTTTTAAAGGGGAACTTAGCTGATGTGAAAAATCCAGTCTCAAATTCCCATATTTCCTGATTCTGTCTGTTTCTAATCAAAATTTTCTGTTTTTTTTCTTTCACCTGTCCTTTTGTTACAAAGAGTCTCAGTGTTCACACACACACACACACACACACACAAAGTAAAAAAATATTTTAAAATCAATGTTGATGTTCTTCTTTTAATCTGTATCAATTTTTAAGAGATTCGATTTCTACAAAACCTATTAAAACTATTTTTGCTGAAACTTTTCCTATTATATTCTATTACACAATATGTAGTTTGTCCAGAGGTTTACTATTGCTTTACTTTTCTTTATAAAAAGCAAAACCATTCCTAATTCTGCAAACAAGAAACAATGAGACAGATTCTGTGAGGTAGCCTCGAGTTTTCTAAGGTCTGTCTTGACAATATACTCAGTTGTGTTAATACTTTTGGTGGGTGAGCAAGGAGTGCTTATTGAAACATTCTGAAATTGCTGCTTCAGATATTCATTAATTCGCCACTGGTTTCCAGCTTCATATGTCTTTACTTCTCTAACATGGTAATCCTTTTTTTCAGTTTTCCTTCAGAAAATTGTTTCATCTTTTGAGGGGCTTTTAATTCAGAACAAACATACAGCCCCCCTCTAAGGATTTAAAAAGAAAAAAGAGGTTCCATGCAATTCATGTAAAAATACCTCACTCGTCCAGATCACTGATGGCTGTTACTGTCTACCTGAAACATTATGTTTGTCTCCCCCAAGGTAAAGAGTTGCTCCCTCAGATCATAATAGTTCTTACTGTTGCTATTACAGCAGTCAATATCTTTCAACATCCTCAGCTTAAAATGATGTTTTGTTCTCTTTATTTTGAGTCTTTGAGACATGGTCAGTCAAAATCTCTTTTGAAATACTTCAAAAGCACTTGGCTTTCCAAAAAGTATTTTTGGGAAGAAAGATGCTGTACCATTCTTTCTGGAAAGAACAGTCTAATGCCTTCAAGCAAGAACGTCATCCCTATTTCACTGCAATGCACACAGTTGCTTTATTATCGAGGACATTTCCTGTACACACTTTGCACCTAATCAGGTCTCCTATATCTTGTATATCCTAACAAAAAAACCCTAAAACCTTCCCTTGTGTTCTACTTTATTCAGCCCAAATCATATACTTATGCAGCTCTTATATAGCCCTATGGTCAGATGGCTACTAATGCTCATTGTTCTTATAATATATTTCCCTAAATCTTTTTAGCTTCTGGTCTGATAAAGAACAGTCAGCACCCATGAAGAAAACTAAAAAGATAAAAAGCAGAGAGACAGAGAAAGAAAGAGAGAGAAAAATTTCTTCCTTCAGTTCTGCAAGACTCCCCTGAAGCACCAACATTTTGGGGATATATTACGGAGTGCATATTTGAATTATCATTTTCTTTCAAAATTTAGAAACACAATTCAGGATTTTTGATATATTACTTTAGCTGTTCTTTTTCATCTTATATGGCAATGAATGCTACTTACAGCTGAAGGTGAATAAAGCAAAGTGACTATCACTTCTGGACATGGATGACACTGAACAAAGGGTATAAAGCCCTGAGAACTTAAGTGAAAAACACTGGTTCCCAAGTTCTTTTCTCTGATTGTCCACACGGAGAAAAGGAGGAATCTAGAAATAGATGAATTATGTTTATCAGCTCCTGGCTCTATGGCTGGTGTCAACATGAGGGTTCTGATTTTTATAATAATGGGGCTTTCTATGAATCTGTTAGAGACAGATGGGATCCACCTGTCTAGAAGAGGCAAGGCAATCTTTGACAGTAGCCTGGCTGACCCAGTGAGGTGAGATTTAAACAGAAGAACTTGGGAGTGGAGTCCAAAATGGCAATGCCACACCATACTGCAACTGGCTGAGGAATGACAGGTCAATCAGAAGAGTAACATATCTTCCTTAGCTGCCTCCCAAAACATCAGTCAATAGGTCAGCCTCCTCAAGGGTTTATATAACTATTGGGGATCCTTTTGCATTGCCCCCTCCCTTCTTGTCTCTGAAGTTTTTATATACCATATATACCGTATATGACATAAATGGGAAATAAGCATGGAAGACTTAGAGAATTAGAGAGTGCCATAATATCACTGTGATCACAGACCAGGACAGGCTGGAGAGTTGAGCAGAGAGGAATTGTATGAGGTTTATCAAAAACCACAAAGATGATGAGGGGTCTGGAGCATTTCTTTTCTGAGGAAAGGCCGAGAGAACTAGTATTGTTCAGTTTGGACAAGAGAAGAGTGACAGTAGACCTTATCAGTGCTTATAAATATGTAGAGAAAAAAGTCAAATGGATGGAGCTAGGCTCTTTTCAGAAGAATAGACAATGGGCACAGGAAATGTGGACAATGGGAAATAAAAAGCTCCATATGAAAGTAAGGAAAAACTTTACTTTGGAAGCACTGGGACAACCAAAGAGGTTGTGGGGTCTCCTCTGGAGATGTTCAAAACCCACCTGGATTCTTTCCTGTTTAACCTACTGTAGAGAACCTGCCTTTAGTGGGAGGATGGATTAGGTGATCTCCAGAGGTCCTTTCCAATCCCTGTGATTTGGTGATTCTGTGATTCTTTAATATGAAATTACTTTTTTAAACTTAATTTGCTGTTCACTCATGCTTATCAGTCACCCATCAATTCATTATGCTTTCTGACATCTACTTTTTCCAAGCCTCCCAACAGATCTTTAGCTCCAAACAGATATTCTTTCAATCTATCAATTAATTCTGCTTCAGAGATTCCATATAATTCCAGTTTTTGAGCCTTCACATTCATTTTCCTCCCGTAGGCCAATAGGTATGTACCTCACAGGCAAGTTTCCAAATATCAGTGGATTTTAAGTTGCTCAAGGTTACAAAAATCCAGCTCGTCCTGTTACTTAACATCTATCATTCTTCATTTAAAAATGTGAAGTTTAAAGGAAAAATAATTTGATTTTGTTGTTGTTGTTGCAGTATTTTAATAAGATGCTTTCATTTTGTTTCAAATCATTATTTAATAAAATAGTACAGTGGGACTTTCTAGAAGTTGAAGTAGGGAAAATTATACTTGAAATTACAGGTGTATAATTTGATTAATAAAAAAAGAGGTAAGACTCGTTTCATTGTTAGAGGTGGTGGAGATGGATTAGAAGTAATGTTGAGACATCATTCTTTTGTCACATATTTGCAGGAATACACTGATGAATCTGTGAGGTTACATCACCGTCTTCTTAAAATTTGCCTTGGTCAGATCAGTAAATCAGCTATAATTAAAACTAGTTGGAAATTTCTGTATGATTTATGATTGTTGTTGCTGGAAAGGGATGATTCATTGAAATCTGGGTATTTAATAAAAAGTCACATTTTAAGTTCAAGAAGAAAGATTTTTTAGGTTTGTTTTCTTAAAAAGGCAGAGAAAAACCACTTGTGAGCTCCAGAATACGCATTGTTGTGAAATATATCAGCTTGGGAAATGGGAAACCAATTTTAAAAATTCTATTTTCTTGGGGAGTAATCCCACTGTATGTCTTTAAAAACAGATTCTTACATTTTACATATACAGTTTTGTAATTTCTGTTTAGTATCTTTCAGTCAGAAGAGAAATACATATAATATAGCCTAGTAGATAGATAATGGACAAATAGTATGGAACACATAATTACAATGTGAGAGTTCAAGAAACAGAGGAACAAAGAAACAACAAAAAACATCTAACAAGATACACCCGGAGACAACATATCAGCTATCAAATATGGAGTACTCACATATGATCCAGCTCAGGTAAAATCAAGACTTTTACCTGAGTCTGGTAAAGTAAAAGCTAAAATGTATAATAATTCTTCCAGAGGACACCCTCAGTATATTACTTGGATTCTTCCAACAAAAGGCCCTTTTGGTTTTGAGATTAATTCTTTTGAGGCAAAGCAATGATTGCTACAGTTCAGTTGCTACCTACAAGCTAAATCCGAATCCTGAAGACAATGGTAATGTAATGCATTGATTCTTAATGCAATTTTTCTTCATAGAATCATAGAATTACTCAGGTTGGAAGGGACCTCAAGGATCATCAAGTCCAACCGCAGCCTAACCATAGTACACTAACTCTAACAACCCACTGTATCTTCCCTATACCCTTCATGTATCTATTCCTTTCCTACTTTATTTAGTCAATTTATTATTATTATTTTACATTATCTTCTGTTTTCATAAAATTGCTCTGAATCAGTGGGCACAATGACAGCTATAAGCAATTTATAAAAAAGCTTGTAGAATTATGCAGACCTTCGATGGGATAAAAATGCTATAGAATACTTTTGTTTTGTTTTGTTCTGTTTAACAGAGAAATTGCTTGTTTTATATTACTTAACCCTCTTGGGCGATTTTTTCTTGTGCTTATTGTTTCAGAGAACTTGAACAATGACTGCTTCAGAAATCTCCAAGTAATTTCTGTTCTGTTTAAAAGGTTAAATATTATCATACTGAATGAAAAAAACTTCAAAATTGATTTTTTTTTTAAATAAAAGTCTTTCTAGACGTAAGATAAAAAGAAATAAGGGAAATACGTCTTAATATTTTACATTGTATGTAATTTTTCTCTTGTGTTAAAAAAAGTAGAAAGGAATCTCTACAATGTAATTTCAAGTCATTAAAATAAATGCTTTCAAACTGAAATCTGCATTGAGAAATCTGAATGGAAAAACTAACATTGTGATTTGATTCTTTTGCAAAAGAAATTTAACAAATGAAAAAAACAGAACAAATGCAGAAAAAAAAAAAAGAAACAGAAAAGCACAAAAAAATGAACTATTTTTCTTATTTCTGCTAAGTTCTTGCTTGTGATTAATTCAGTTAATTAAAGCTTGCCAACAATAGTTTTGTGGTCTTAGTATAAGAGAAAGGATTTTATAGAATAGTTTAGTATACTGCTCGCACCATCTGTAATAGTTCATTAGTCACATACGGTGATCTTAGCATGAGGTTTGGCACATGTAGGTCTTGGCCCAATGATTTCCATGTTTGCACTCCTTAGATGATGATAATTTTCTACACATAAATCAACTTGTGCCTTTTCAAATGGATGATTCACCCTTGTAAAGACCTTTAAAAAGAGCAATTAAAAGCTGTAGATGAAACAGCTTTGCTGTGTTGTTTCAATGTAAGAATAGAGATAGATGAAATACTATACAAAACGTAATTTTTCTTTTAAGAAGGAAAGACATTAAACAGGTTATTCCTCTTGGCTCTTCTGCTCTTGTGAAGTCAGCATGTAGGCTTTTTCACTCATTCAGCTGCCAAACGGAAGACAAAATCTTAACTTCTCCCTGTAGATATGGAGAGCTATAAAAAGCACTGAGCAGTTTAGTTATTGTAAGTGAATTCAGGATATTGGACAGTTTGGTCATCAATCAGTTATGCTCTGAATCTCAAGAAGACCAGCAACAGCACAAACACAGTCATGAGGAATCTTCTTTTTTCTCATTAAACTGAAAAGAAAACAACCTGAGTATCTTCAATCTACATGTTGAATGTATCATCCCGGTGAAATCAGGAAACAGCAACCCTAGAAGGACATATTGTACTACTGACTCTGAATCACATTGCAATGGCTCTGCAAAATTGAATTCTTACAGAACAAGTATTCAGGCATGGCTTCGGGGCAGTCACCAAGGCTTCATCTCATAGTGGGAGACATATGCTAGCTTTAAGCTGACTAGGTTGGGTACTGCTATCAACGTAGCCATAGCAACACAGAGCTCAGCTCTGAACTGCTGCAGTGATGCAAGAGCAGCCAGAATGCTTGCCGGTTAGTTTAAAGCTAGCTGGGGTACACTTGTTTGATCTGAAGTGACTGCACTAAACATGTACTCTGAGACTGCTAGAAGAAAGATAATTCCACTCTGAAAGTCTTTGTGCATATTGAATATCTGATGGAAGATTGGCCTTTCAGATTGGGCAGTATAAGAAAGAATAATGTTTTAAGAACAAGTCATTTCATTTATGTGAAGGGCATGATAAATGCTTTTCTAGAGCTGACTGCTTGAACATTTTAATACTGTAGTTATTAGTTGCTTTTGCCTTTGACATTATTGAATACAGAAGAGCTCCAACTTTATCCTCTTGCAGAGACACTGCACACATACATATACACTCAACTTTACCCTAGAGGATTAAATAAACTGACAGTCAGAAGAGAATACTTTTGTATTTCATGGGTATTGCCTTATCACAATGCATTTGAAGTTGTTAAATGTTATAGATAATGCAGTATTAAAGACCACACAGCTATTACAAATCAAAACAAAATAAAATTAAAAAAAAAAAAACAAACAAGCAAACAAAAAAATATGAGTTAACAAGTGTAGGAAAGGCCTATGGAAAAGAAAATTGATAAAGAAAGTCTTTTCTAATAAGTTTTTTTAATCTACAAACCCAGCATCTATTCTGTTTCCTCTATAATTATTGAAAGAAAATGGAATTATTGAAAGAAAATGAAAAAAAGATAATTCTGATGGGACAAGACACTTGCTTTCCTTTTGTTATTGTTATCCTTCATTGGTGGTGGAGTTCAGTACTTAAAACAAATTTTACAGTGAGATTTTTGAGGCAGTTTTAAAATTTTACTCACTTCTCATTTACTTTGATTGCACATCTCCATCTCCAGATGTAGTCAGATCTTTTCCATTTATTGATAAAGAATATTTAGCTGAAAAAATATTTGTGAAAATGTTGTAATATGCAAATATATGAAGTATTTTGTGACTGATGAAATATTCTGTTTGACATTTTTGGAACAGATCTTTTTTATTTTATCTGTAAAATATTAATTCTTTTTTTACTGGAAGGAACATGTTTTGATTCCATCAACATGAAACAACTGGGTACAAACATTATTTCTAATGTTTATTTCATTAGAAATACTGTTTTTCCATTTTTTAGTTAGTAATTAAACTACAATATCTGGAAAATGGTAGAAAACAAAATAATCTACAAGCCTTTTCTCCATGCTTTAAATATCTACGTCTTTATACAAAGAAGAAATCAGATTTATCCACTCGCATATGATTTTCATAATCTTTTACTAATATTATTTATAGAAACTTTATCCTCAAGATTAATTGTGAGAAAGCAATATTAATGTTAAGTAGAAACATATTTCTGTTCTTTCCTTTGTGTTTTTTTAGTTCTGATATATGCAAAACCCTCTCCAAAGAAGTGGAAACTTGCTTAATTAAGGAGGACTGTACTGCCAAGGTGAAACATTGATGACTAGTTTTCAGTTAGAAGCATTTTTTGTATATGGATTCTGAGAGTAAACTTGGGTCAAATTTTCAAGTTTTTTTCTGTACAAAGCTTTATTGCAGAAGATTTCAAATTGGAGATAATTCCTGCAGGTGGTAATCCTAGTAGCTATGGTAAGAATACTGAACTTGACAGAAATTCAATAGTTTCTATATATACTCAGACTTATGAGGCAAGGCTAGCAACTCAAAGTGGTTCTTGCACTGCACTCCACTGTTCAATAAGGCCCTTCCTGTTTCCTTTAGACTTCCTGATTAACCCATGTTCATCACTTTATTTTTCAGCAAATCATTATGTATTTCAGCCAGAAAACTTCTCTAACAGTTCAGTGACTGGGAAGATACACTCAAAAAACTAATCATTTAATAAAAGGGAAATTGGACAAAATTTGTGTAGGTCCCAGACCTGTACGGTGGCAAAATCTTTTAAAATTCATTTAGAAGAAGGAAGTAAGAGCAGCTTTCTTGCAGTAGGATGGTTGCCCAGACATAACCCTAGAAGGTAGCCTCAGTGCTTCATGATGAGGTAATCATGCTCCTTGAAACATGCTCTTGAGGCAAAACAAACTATTTACTGAGACATTCGTGGAGGACTCTTTCTCATACTTTGGATCAAGAAATATAGCTGTCTAGTTATAGGAGTTGAAGAATAATCACAGCTGACTTGTAACAAGTCTAGCAGCTACTCTTGCATTCATTATTCTCTTGGAGCAGCCAATTCAAGAATGGCTCCCATCTACACAGACAGATGTAATTTTGGATGGAATTCAGTGAACAATATTTGTACTAGAAAGTCTTTTTTTTTTTTTTTTTTTTTTTTTAGGAATCTGGTACTTGACAGTTGTGATTATATCCCAAGAAAAAAGTCATTCACCATTCTGGAAACCTCATCACCTCATGTTTATGTAAGGTCAGTCTTTAGTAGATGTCTTTGGAATAGATAGCAGAAAGGTAAAGTTGGTCCAACCCTCAATAAGCAATGATTTACATGAAGAGTAAAGAAACTTTTTCCAGTTTAAGCCATCTGTAAGCTGGTCTCCTGTTTTGTCCAGTTCTCCAGAGGCTGAGCAACTACCCAAACACCTCTGCCTGTAGGTCAGGCACTGCACTCCCAGGGTTTGGCTGCTTGTGCTCTTGGATGGCTTTTGTAGA
Organism: Bambusicola thoracicus; assembly: GCA_002909625.1. Taxonomy (NCBI): domain Eukaryota; kingdom Metazoa; phylum Chordata; class Aves; order Galliformes; family Phasianidae; genus Bambusicola; species Bambusicola thoracicus. The sequence goes on from PPHD01001736.1 coordinate 19,196, forward strand.
GTATCAGACCAGTCTCAGAAAGGAGAGATGTTTGTTGGAAGAGCTGTATATAACCTTTGTGGAGGCTCAAACCTCCTTTCCTCAAGGGGTACTCTGGCCTCCACTGCTTAGCAGCTGTGCCTGTACTTGGCCATATCTGTCCTTGATCTGGATCATAAACCCAGGGTGAATCAGCATGGGATGACTTTGGCCACTATGGGGCATGCTCTGCTCTTCTTACTGGAGTACCATGAAGTTGTGTCATGTGCATACCCCATCAGCCACACTACCTATCCAGCTCCCAGCTCCCCAAAACTTACACAGAGCAAAGGTCAGACTGAGGAGTGGAGAGGTCTCTAAAGAGACAAAGGCATAGGAAGGGTGAGGAAAATGTTACAAAGTACTGATAACAGAGAATATGATCAAAGGCTTTCGTCTTCTAGTCTTTCCAACACAATCGAGTGAGAGCTCTGAACTGGATTTTGAGCAGGACTACACAGCCAGGAAAAAGATCTGTTGTCCAGGGAGTAAGCTGAGGTATGCAGCACCTTGCACATCTGTGGCTGCAAGGTTAGGAAGTACCGGTCATGTGCAGATAGATAGGGAGAAGATGCCTGTGGTTTCATGAAATCCAGGTAATCCCTTATATCCAAACCAGAGATTATTACCTTTAAGGTTCTCTGAACTTGTGTCTGCACTTTCTTATACATTATGACATAAATTGTTAATGGCTCAAAATTATAGGAGAGAGAAAGGAAGGACGAAGTAGTAGCTGCAGCTGCACACACATGTTACTGAGAAGAAAATGAGCTGCATCCACCAGTATCATAGTGGCAGCAGGCAATAATACCTGCCAGTGAACTTAATAGTCCTCTAAAACACGTGGATCATTATTCTGCATGCTAAATCATTAATTTTAGAACATGGCTTAAACAGTTGTGGGATAGCTTATATGTAACTGTGTTCTGGTCTGAGAGAGCTTTATCCTTGCCATAGATAACCTCTCTGCCACACTCTGTGTGTTTGCTATTACAGTGTATTTAACTTGCTGTGGGGGAAAGTAACTGGAAAAATATTGCTCAGCTTTGGTTCAGATCTTGGATTTATTCAGCAGTTCAAGGAGCCCATACTTATGCACTAGACATTTTCCCAAATCCTATTCCAACCTCTTTTTTTATTCCAACCGCTTTTTGAGTTCACAGATTTCCTATCAACACCATGCTGTTCCAGATGAAAGCCTGTAGGTATAAGTAAAGCTAGTCTTTGCAGTAGTGTGATAATAGTAAGGGTTAAAAAAAACATAATAGAAGAGAAAAAGTTTTGAAGCTCAGGAATGATTGATCTCTTTCTTTCCAAGTAATAAACCTAGGGAAACATTTTTGAAGCAATTTTATTAATCTGATAGTTTGTATCATCAATAATTTAATAAAGTATGTCCTAGAGAAAACCTGAAGAATCTGTCTGAAACATCTGAATACCATTTGGACTGTTAGTAAAATGGTCAATCAACCTTCTGGAAGTAATTGAAAAAATATGTCTCCAAATATACTTGACAGAGGAATACCTAGAGAGAAAAGTAGGGCTATGAGTCTCTCTTCAAGTTATTTATTACTCTTTCTCCACTATTACACCTGCAAAGCAGGGAAGAGACTGTGGCTTGCTGTCTTGAAAAACTTTTAACCACAGGTTGAATTACATCTCTTTCTAGGTGCAGTGCTTCGTTTTGTTTTACACAGTCTATACTTGCACTGTAAGCAAACAGGGCATGGTTGGTTTTTCTATGTTTTTTTTTTTTTTTAATCATTTACTTAATCAAACATTTTATGTCAGATACAGTCAGTTTATGATGTGTTTCTTTACAGGAGCTATCGATTCTCTTTACTTCTGAATAATTTTTAGTTATCTTCAAATTTGCTTACCATTGCTCATGAGATTTCAGGTCAACATCAAACATATTTATTATGAAAGAAATGAAAACATTAAAGAGAAGAAAAATTCAAAATATTGCTAACTTAGCAGTCTTAGCTGACTTACATAGTCACTGTTTAGTCTCATTACATAAAAAGAATTTAAAAGAGCATAAATAATTTTTACAGATAATTTGTGCCTTTGCCATTAAACTATAGATTTCTTTAATATTCTGAAGTTATGTATTTTCATCAGTTATGTACAAAGGATGTTTTCTTATCTGGTTGTGTGGCTGTACAGTGACACAAGGCCTGTATGTTTATAAACAATTTAATTACTTTTTTTCTGTGCAATTTCCTCTGAATGACTGGAATTGTGTTTTACATTTAGAAGTTTTGTAGACAACAATAAACAGACTGTAATTAAAAGAACATGTACCATTTATCCTCAGAAGCTACATCAAATTATGACTCAAATTTCAGGTAATCTGTATGATGCTTGCTGGATGGGAGAGAATTTCTGGCTATCTCTGCATTTTTCAGATTTATATATCTCTTAGATAACATCTTAAATAACTTTTGTTTGATTGTTCGTTTGTTTGCTTCTGTTTTTGTATGTTTGTTTGTTTGTTTGTTTTCATTCTGTCAGTAGTTCCATCAAAATTTCTGTTCAGGAAGCATTTTCTTCTACAGAAGTTTCAGAAAATACTATATATATATGTATATATAGTTAAGTAATTTATTATTTTTAAGGCTGCATCCATTTCCTGATTGTGAAACCACAAACCTTCATAGTTAGGTACCTGCCAGGTAACAAAATGTGATTCTTACTATTTTTCTTTTTTTTTTCCCTTACTTTCAAGTTTTCATTCATTTTTTATGCTCTTTGTCTATGGCTAATAGTCACTTACTTAGAGACAGTGAATAACCCATTGTTTGACCAGGAATATAATCTTAGAAGATAATCTTTTGGGGCTCAATGTTCACTACCTATGATTTAGGAATTAGTTGTGAAACAGCATTTTTGAATATTTTCATAGGTGAGACTTAAGATGAACAGAGTACTAAGTAGAAGGCTATATTTCATCTTTAAATTCACATCTTTATGACCAGGCAAAATAAACAAATATGAATATTGTACTAGGATTTTATACTCATAAAAATGCTTTAAATAACTAATGAAGAGAAATTAAAAAATAAAAAATAAGAAAGACGGAGTAAATAAATGTTCACTTTTAAGAGCAGAATATTATTGTAGTATTAAATGTTTCAGCCATTGTTTAGAAGCTATGTCCATCTGGACAGCTGAAGAAGGTCCTAATGTGTTGAGTCAAAGAGCAAATTGACATAAATGGTACAAATATACTGTCTCAGTTTACAGCACATGAAGCTTTCTTGCTTTCTTCTCCTCCAGACATTGACAATGAATCTGTTTTAGTGAGATGAGAATGCAAGTGTGGTGTTTCATTAACTAAAAAGATGACAAAATCTTTGAATGAGGACAAATTTTAGTTATAGTTTTAGTAGGTATTTATGGTAAGCTTAAATATGTGTCCTGTACTAAACGCAAATGTAATCAACTGTGTACTGTCTCTCCTCTAGTATCAAGTTTGGCTTTCTTGACCCAAACAAAATTCAAAAGCAAAGTAAAAAATCAACAAGGTTAAAAAAAAAAAAAAAAAAAAAAAAAGACTTCCTTCAACCATGTATTGCTGCCATGTACATGTTCTGCATACTGGGAAACAGGCAGTTTATTTTTACTCATATTCCTTTTATCCTCATCTCCAAGAGAAAGAATCCATGTAATTCTGTTCCCGGTAAATAGGCCATTTTGGGCAGTTAGTCATAATCCTTAAAAATGGGTCTGGATGTCATAGCAATAATCGTGTTGAGTAAGCCATCACACAGTTTGTTTGTTTTTTTTTCTTTTATTTTGCTTTGTTTCGTTTGTTTCTAAGAGACTGCATGTCATCTTCAAATTAATGAGTTATGCATAGAAGCTCTTCTTGTCCAAACCAATTTCCTCTTGCAGTTTTCCTTTCTGTTCAAATCCCTACCCAGCAGTCATGCAGAGATAAAAACTCCTGAAGATCCTTTGGTTTTTAAATTCAGTGGTACAGGCAGCACTTCACAGGCAGCTTGTACAGCATACATGCAAAAAAGTGACTTGCTGATTGGATTGACATATACTGTCCTGTAAATCAGCACAGAGAATTAGTGATCACACAGGAAATCATCCCTCTAGGAAAATATGACTTTTATTCAGCTTTGTGTAAACATTCAGAAAAACAAATCATATTGAAAAAATCTGTGTTTTCATCTTTCTCATGTTCCTCTCTTTCCCTGAAAGAAGTAAGGATGTAAATTCTTTACAGTATCTATAACTTATTTTTTGCTTGGAATATTTCTGCTGAATTCCCGTTACTTTTTGTGTGTAGCTTTGAATGAACTCATGTAATCCAGTTCAAAATACATAAATTACTTGTTTCAGTTGAGACATGTCAAGGCAGAATTGGCCTGGTAGGCCTTTTGTTTCCAGTTCTGAATGCATCCAAGTCTGAGCATCTGGTGTGAAATGCCATGCTGAGTTTGGTAAGATCTCCATGGTCATCAAACATTATTACAGAGCAGGGAAGATTTTATATAAATTATTAATTTAGACACCATATTTTTTATTCTGGAAATTGTTCACTGTTCACTGTGCAAGTTACTGAACACTTGCAGAAAGGCCTAGAGATACACAGTATTACACAGTAATCTTTATTTTTGTTAGGTTTGCATTTTTGTTGTTTCTAATTTTTCACTACTTTATGTAAAATTCAGTCCTGTCTTCTTTATAAACACAGCACATTAATGTTACTTATCATTAGTACTTATATTAAAACTTGATTACTTTCATGCAAGTTTAATTCTATCAACATTATTTCTTATCCCACCTCTTCACACAGTCAAATTTCCACTGGAAGCAATGTAATAATTATAGCACGGCTTTTATAGTATGATTTTATTTACCAAAGATGATCCAGCTTGCAAGAATATTTATTAACATATCTATACCATGTTGATAAATACATTGCTTTGCACATGATAACTTTTTCATTTAAGTAGACTTTGAATGAAAAGTCAAAAGACATTTCATGCCACAAGTAGTAGTAGTGTTCCAAATCCAGCTAAAATTGATAAGTTCACGAGTCTTAATGGTTTTTAAATGATTTGAAAGATCATTATGTGATACGATCCTGTGAGAAAATTAAAAACTGGGTCAAGTGAGGAGAACCAAGAAATTAACAAAATACCTTGTATTTGTAAACCCAGTGAAAATCATTTTGAAAGATGCATGTGAAGAATAGTTGTGGCCACAGGTATCACAAGGACAGAATACAGTTAGTTCCCTGAGATATTTTAGACAAGAAAATTGATGTAATTTCTGTCATCAGAACAAACAGAAAGAGAAAAAATTACATTATGCTATCACTCATAGTAGTTTTCCCTTGAAGAGATTTCAGCTAATGGTTTGGTAATCAGCTACTAAACGAAGGATTGACTCACAAATATGAATATCTGGACAATGCTCTTTCTTGTGTCCCTAGTAAACATTAGTGACCTGAGAAGGCTTCACATTATTTTCTGGAAAGTAAGTTGATAGCTCCAGTCTATGTGGTGAAATGGGATCATTTTAGAATGTTAAAGTTTTTCATGATTCAGTGCAATTCAGATGAGACACGGTTTAACAGATTCTGCAATAACATCTTCTGTCTCTAGAACTTTTAGAAATTTTAGAAATGTCTTTAGACTTTTATATGTTTTTTTTGTGCTCATCTCCATTTACCTGTTTTCCAGTACCTATGTACTTGTGCTTATTCTGTAATGTGCCACTAGAAAACTGTGGGAGGCATCTGGAAAAAGTGAGTACTTCAGTGCCAAGACATGAATGTGAATTATCAGTGAAACTGTCATAGCAGATTTTAGGTCTAATTTCATTTTTCTTTAATGAGGTGAGGTTCATCTGTAAGCATATTCAGTAAGCAAGTTCTATCTTGTGGTTATAAACTTCACAGACCTTAAAAACTCCGTGGTTCATCGAGGCAGCAGTTAGGGTGCAGATGTAGAGACATCCAAATCCTGTGGACAAAAATATGTGGAGAAAAGTGGGAAGGAAGTACTTTTTCTAGACAGTGTGAAAGAGAGTGGAAATATAAATATAAAAACTTCACAGAAGACACTGGTAAAGGTTGCCTCAGGCAGCTGGTGGGTGGACTGCTTTAAGCTGACATATTTCTGGCAGCAACAAGCAAAGGCAGAGAATAGTAAAGAAGCAAAGGATATTTCCGATGATGCTGAGATCTGACACTAGCTGACTCCAATAAAAAGTGGAAGCAATTTCAAACCACTAGCCACTTCCCTTCCACACCTTAAACATGGATGAGATGTTCATCTTTCTATTACAGAATCTGATCAAAGCTGTTGATCAACAGCAATGTACAGCTTTTGAAATCCTGAAGATTACAATGGCTCCCCTAGAGGCAATGAGGAACACTCAGTATATTTCACATGTGCAGTGATTTGAACACTTGATTTCTGTGTATAGTGGGGACACTAAGAAAATATTCCTGAGGTTCTGATAGTTAAAATAGCAAGTGGGAACCTTTCAGGACAATATTTGTTTGAGGTGCTGCAGTTACTGGAAGTTTGGATCACTGGCTCAGCACTGCTACAAGAATTTTCTTGGGAGAACCAGGAGTCATAGCTAGCAAAATCTCCACAAGGAACCAGAAAAGTCATAAAATCAATTCAGAAGCAAGTACATTGCATGAACACAAAAGGAGAGCGTGAAAAACATTCTGTTTCTCTGCTATACAGACTGCATGGAAAAGAAGAAAGTGATTGTACTCAGCTGGAAGGTAGAGGAATAAAGGTAGAGGAATTTCATTAGTAGAGGAATTAGTGGAGGAATTTCTTAGCCTTTATTCCTAAGTAAAGGTATAAAGGCTAAAGCCAAATTGGTTGTCCAGGTGAAAAATGTGTCACCAACATGGGAAAGGTAGTTGCAGGAGAATTTTGGAATGTGGAGCCTTGCAAGGCTACTAATATCTAAGTAATTATATAATATTATCCAAGGTCAGTATTAATTCAGGAACATCACTGGAAACATCAAGTTTGAGTACGGATGTACCAGAATTGAAACTAATGAGGAAAATTAATTAACAGAATGTTGGATATTGGACAGGTGTTTGGACATAGAAGTGGAACTGCAAGGGGGACCAAAAAAAGAAAAAAGAAAAAAAAAAAAAAGAAAATAGAAGAAATAAGAAATTATTAAAAATTGAATAAGAACAAAGGAGACTAGATCTTTTACAAGGATGACTGTGGACAACTATGGCTGCAAATACAATTGTGAATCCAAGTCTATTCAGACACCGAAGGGGAAATCCACTGGATTACCCAATCCATTGGATTTATGCCTGAAGAAGTTGGAAAGGAAGATTGGAGTAAAGATGAATAGACTTGAACCCTAATGCTAAGACTTGTAGGAGAGAAGGCTGAGGGGTTTTATAATTCACTAGCAGTTATGACTCATAACATTCAATAATAATAACTATTGAGAATTATTATTATATGGTATGCAAAGGTACTAACTGTAAATTAGTAACAGTTGTGCATTTATTAGTTGTTTAAATTACTGATTTTAAAGTTATCTTGTTTCTCAATAGTGTGTTGCTTAATCAATAAATGTTTTTGTGTTTAGAATGTTACTATCAAGTTTGCAATCTGAAGGTAGAGAATCAAACTATGACGACCAGATACTTCACGGTGAAACCCAGACAGTTCTGAATCACTTCTCAAGCCTTCACTCATGAAGGCAAATCTTTTGGAGTAGCTGGAGAAAGCAGCTTTTATCTCCCAGGAGATAAAAGATGAACCCCCCACAACCAATTCAGATACAAGACTTGGCAGCATTGGCTGCGCAGCAACAGGATGAAAGAACAATCCAAGAAATAAACAGAACATCAAGATTATGAAATGACCTGAGGTAACAGATGACAGCACCACCAAACAAGACTACACAAAAGAAAAAATGCAGTAAAGCGTATTCCTTTCTCCTTTATAACAGCAGGCCTTTTTTTCAGGTGTTTGAAGGACTGCTCAGTTCTCATGCTGTGAAGTCTAGAAAAGATTCATCAGAAGGTATATAATTAACTGCAACAGGCAGTCATCTTCAGATATTGAGGTAACAGACATATAATTTTGATCTGGCCTACCAAAACTACAGATAGCTACATTAAGGTCTAGAATCCAGATGAAATTCTGAAGGCTTAAAACAATAAAAGTATGCTAGTTTCTTTCCAAAAAAAAAAAAAAAAAAAAAGCATAGATCACTGAAGCATGAAACATACTTCAAGAAAAAGAAAAAATAAAGGATCCTTTAGACGTTGGTTATTCTTAGAAGAGTATATATGGCAAGAATGCTGTGAGAATGTTAGTCAGACTGTCAGTCTCTGAGTTTGCCCTGTGAATTAAAAGGTCCAGGTATTCAGAAAGAGGCAGGTAGGTACATGTGCTTGAAGGGAAAGCTGATAAATGCAGCACCTCAAAATGCAGTATCCCAATAAAGAACTAACTCTGCTAGTCATTAATTGGCTATTAAGTATTTTAAATTCTAGCCCATGGATGTCACTAGAAATGATCCAGCATGATAGAGAACTCTCATATAAGAACTGTGGAGTGTGTCTTTGTCTATTTGCTCCCTACAGGAATCAGAGTTTGGATGTACGTCTACAGTGCTTTTCATTTCTGCCTGGCTGATTAGATGGATCTGTTTCTAGAAGCAAAGCAGTCATCTTAGGAAAGGGGTTAATCTGGGAAGGGGTTTTGAAACTTTCCTTAGTTTCTAACTTTTAGTGACCCTATGGAAAGGGTACTAGATGAAATATACTGAATATCTAATAGTGAAGTAGATGACTTCCCAGAGTACACATTGAAAGGCAAGAGCTGAAAGTCAACACGAGAACTTGTCTCTCCAGGAGAAACTGTTAAGTCATTCCTTGTCTGTGGATAAAACTATGGAAAGTAAGGCATAATGAAAAGAAAAAAGCCTACTAGCAGACGCAGACATTCTACCAGTGGGAACACGCTCTTGTGCATTTTGTGTGGGAAAAATTACTTGACTTACTTGTGTGGGAATACAAGAAAAACTGTTCAGAGCAGCATCTGTGTAGCAAGATAAACATCATGAGAACCAAGGACATCTCTAGAAGAAGAAAGAACAGCTCATGGCTCAGGTTGGATAAGCGCTTGCATGAACGGATGAAGAGTGTAGAATGCTTTGTTGACATGTAAAGGTGGATGGGAAAATTGTAGGGGCAGATGGGAAAGCTACAAAAAGAAAACTTGTGAAGGTATGCAAGTAATGTGAGAACTAGTAATAAACGATTTGGATTGTTCACATCTGAGTCCATGCATCAGACACTGCATACTTGCTCTTAGAGACTCTTGCTAGAAAACTAGACGTGTTCTGCACAAATTCTCCCTAGTACTAACTTAATCTACTAGTGCTGATTTTCACAAATCCTGGAAAACTGACACAATTTCAAAAGATTAAAGGACTGTTAACATAATTCTAATATTAGATTGGCAAAAGGAATGACCCTCCCCTTTTTTTTTTTCTGTATACCAATATCAGTAAAGAAAAAAAAAATGAAAATTGTGCAAAATAGTAGTATAGATTAAAGATCGCCATGAAAGAATTAGAAGTCAAAAAGCAAATTTTAATGCCAGACAGTATGATTTCAAGAAATGTAAGGTTTTCAGATAAATCCCTTTCTTTTTGATAAGGTTATAAATCTACTTGTTAAGACAGTCATGTTGGTAAGTACATTTGAATTAATTTTAGGTTGTATTTCAATTTATAGCATTCATTATATGAAATAATAGTCCATATTTGGTTTATATTCAGTAGCTCAAAAACTAATTCATTATTAGGTACTAAAATGAAAGCTATGAGTGAAGACACATTAGTATTTCATAGCAGCTCTAGCATGGCACTGTTGTGATGGGATGGAGCAACTTTGAGAGATCTTTTAAGGGCAAATTGGAGAGGACTTGTTGGTCCCCATCCCTCACCCTTTGCTTAGAAGTTGCATTTATGTTTAGGACCTTGTACTTGGTCCCTGACAGAGCAATGATTTAATTATGCTTGCCATGTGCCTTGTTGATCCTTGCCATCTGTCTTGACTTAATGAATCAAATTTTGACCTGTTTCATATATGTAGATGTATCCAACCATCATTGGGCTGTGGCTGACATCACAGGATCTGCCATGCTCTTCTTGCTGGAGCACTGTGGGGAAGTATCTCTTGTGGTTGAGGTCACTGCCTCGTCATCAGTGCTGTCACTCCTGGCTCGCAGCTCTCTGAACTCTGCATTGTAGATGGTTCTGCTGCTCCATGACATGCTGTACAAATTGTTGTTAACCAGTTTCTCTAGAAATTAGTTTTTGATTCGCTGATGCCTTCAAAATTAGATTTCTGCTGTCTTCCCTCTCTAAAGTTCTTTAGATTTTGTTATCTCTTTTACTTATGAGAACAGAACTTGCAGATAAGCTGAGTACTGCAGTGTCTTCTACTGCAGCGGTAATTAAAGGAATTTCTTATGTGCTGAGAACGGTAAATAACATGTAGACGAGCAATATAAATGAATCAGCAAGTGAGGAAAATAAATAACTGTGAGCAGTACACTGATTTAGTGAAATGGATACAGTTATGGACTGTCATTGTGGGGAATGTCTGTGTAGACATAGAAATAAGCATGCAATCTTTCTCTGAATAAGCAGGCCCTTGCTGTCCAAAATACAGTTACTGAGGTGGTCCCTGGCAGTGTAATAAGGGCTGAAGATCCTGCTGGAGGCAAACAGTACTGCTTAATATTGTTATTCTCTGTCTCATGTCTTTGGAGACACCAATCAATGAGGATTACTTTGATACCATAAGGTCAGTATTATTCTACATTAATGCACTAATGGTACTATATCATCTTTTCATGTCCTCAAGCAGCACTGGGGAGATGGAGTTATATAGAAATAAATTAAAAGTGAAATTTGGATGCAAAACTAAGCAGAAGGCAAATATTCTCCAAACAGAAAACAGACAGTGATAGATACAAACAGTCTCAGCAGAGGAAAAGTAAACCACCTACAAGGATTTCACAAGAGGGACATAGAGTTAAGTGTGCCAGTCCTATTATGTGATGTACTTGAAGGAGATGCTAGACAACCAACGTGGCAGGCTCAGTGGGAGACCCTAAATAGAACTGCATTTTACACCGTTATTCCTTTTGTTTTTCTTCCAAAAAGAAGTAAGTTTTACAAGAAGGTAAACTGAAAATAAATAAATAAATAAACAAATAAACAAAGGATGGTACTTATTTGGGAAACTGGGGCATTTATTCAGAATCTCTGGGACTAAGGTTTTTCCTAAATAATTTTACTGAGACCTCATTGTTTTTGGAGACAAGAACTGGAGCTGATAACTTCCCATGAGTCCTCCACTCTGTGGTGACTATAACCTTAGCAGAATTATGGAAGCTTCTGAATGTTTCTCGCTGTGTCTGGGCACTACCCTCGGTTGTACTGAGGGCCTCCAAGAATTGTGAGTTAACCAAAACAAAGTATAGTGTCATACAAACGTAGGAGATCCTGTCAGTCAGCCCAATTTCAAAATGATGGCACAGCAGTAGAAAGCAGAGTAGCATGTATCTTCAAAGGCGCACATGGGATAAAGGCATACAGTTGTTTCATTTCATAGTGGATCAGCAGAACCACTTCGTGAATGAAAGCTGAGCTAAGATCAGTATTTTTTCAAAAGCTTATCAATGTTTTGCTGGGTGGCATTTAATCTTGAGTATATTTTCATTATTTATTCGTAACAAAGTCACTAAATTATGTAGTCATGATGTCTATGCCTTGCTGGCTCTTAGACAAGAGTCTGCCTTCCAGAGGACTGTACAGTGAATTCCTGCATCTGCTTGGGTCAGACCACATAATAACATAGTTCTTCTACTTGCACCCGAGCTACTAACTTACACTGCTAGATAAACACATCATCATACACAGACTGCATGCTGTTGTACTTACGTGCTTCCCTCTTCTGCAATTGCTTTCCAGTCTTCAAAATTAATAGCAATACTTATGCCCCGAAAAGTCTCTTCTGAACAAACAAAATGTATTCATTCCTGTGTGCCTGCATATAATCCAGGGCAAAGTGAACCCTAAATGTTTACCAGGCATCTGAAGAGTCCTATTCCAGATGTGCATTGTTGGATTTTCTTCTACTGCCATCAGTAATGGCAGCATTTCACAGAGAAAGGGAAATTTTAAGATCCTATTATTTAACACGCATTCAAAAGAAAATTGTTTTGAATTAAAATAAATTAAAATTTAAAAAGCGAACATGTCTTGAAGGAAAAGACGGAAACAAACAGAACACTTTAAAATTCCCTGTTTTGAAGTCCCAAGAGAATGAACAGTCTCTTATCTGTGCTGGTACTCCTTCTAACCTGCTGTGTTTGATACATTAGTAATTTCTTTTGAAACAGAGACTCTGCAAGGAGGATTAGTTTTATAATCCTCTAGTAAATAAAGTTTGCAGAGTTGCCGTGGAAACTTAAGAAAAATATTTTTCTAGTTTCTCAGCTATCATTTTACTCTTTTTCAATTAACTCCTTAGCACTGCTGTGCTTTAACTCCGTGAGAAACATGACGACTTTCTGAGCCATCTGTCCAGTAAACCCAACAGGCTGAAACTGTGAGCCTTTTCCAGAGGATCAGACTCAGTGATAGAAGGTTTATCAAGGAGTTCACAGAAACCTTCACCACTGTGAAGAGACTTTGACTGCCCAGAAAAGTTCAGCAAGAAAAACAATAGAGGGAAAAAAAAAAAAAGAAATGTGGTATTTTTTCTACTAAATATAGTTGTTCTTATTAGTTGAATTCCTGCAATGAAAGCAGCATGAGGAATTGTTTTAAATCAATGCTAAAGTTGTGTTAGTGCATTAAAAGTGCAATAGCCACTTTAAACCTTGTCTCCTGACAGCTAGCGTTTTAGTTGTGAAGTTGATATTTCAGCAGCATTAACTGGATTTCTGTTAAAAAAAAACAAAAAACAAAAAACAAAAAAACAACAAACAAAACATATGCAAATGAAATTTAAGCAAGTCAATTGAATGTTTACACTCATGCATACACCATGCCCTTGGAAATAAAATATTCTTATGTTCCAGTGAAATACTGAATTGGTGGTATAGTTTTAAGAGAAAGCTAAAAAGGAGATAGTTTTAATCTTTCCCAAGAAATATGCCATATTTTACAGTATAATATGATTTAGAATCCTTAATATGGACTGCAGTAACTTGATGTAACTAAGAATGACAGGTAGAGGTCAAATGGCAAGTTGAACTCAAGTAAACTTCCCTAACACTTGTCATCACAGGTGTGAGAAAATTGACGTGTTCATTTATACCAAATTAACATCTGTTGCCGCAGTCCTTAGAAAACAAACAAACAAACAAACAAAATCAGTGTATAAAGCTGGGTGATTTTATGTGACAACTTAGAAAATATTTGTCAGCTTTGCTCATTGTCCTATACAGAGTATAAAATTTACAGAGCAAAAGTTCAAGTATCACACACTGCTGATTCTCATCCTGGTATTTACTGCAAGAAGTAGAAAAAACCCAAAGAGATAGAGCAACATCAAACAGTGAAATAAATAGTAAGGTATATAAGGTATTTAAACCACGTGGAAACAGAGAGCCTGGAATTTTAATGGCACTATCCACTTTTTGATGTACATGCTGGAGATCTTCAGGGTCACAAAGATCTCTCTCTTGTCTTTTTACTTTCATTCTTAAGTTGTGGGGTTAAAAACTTGCTTTTTAGGACCTGCTGTGCCCTGACTATGACTTACTTTTGTTATTCTTATAACAAGTCAAGATAAAATACCCATTAGATGACAAATTTATAGATAACATGGACTTTCAGCACCAATGGAACTGAAAACCATTTGGAGCTGGAACAGATGCTTCTATCACTCCAGCAGCAGACATTGGTGGGGCCCTCAGCTTTGGTTTTTGAACCCTTGCCAGGACAGTCAGACCTTATCAGTAAGAGATGATAAAAAAAGAAGGAACAAAAAAATAAAAAGGCAGTGGGTGGGAAGGGTATTGAGGACGAAGACAAAAACATGACCTTGGTTAGACTGAGCGTGTTGGCTTGACAGATCTCTGAAGACTGTTCAAAACACTTTATTTCATGCCAACAGAATCTTTCAGAATCCATTGTACAAAATTTGCTGGTCATTCATTTAGAAACATTTCCAGACATTGACTCAGAAGTATTGGCATTTAATATATCTAAACAAATGAGGTGGCTGTGTGAAAGGTGAGAAGATGATGGCTTTCTTGTGCTGTAGAATACTTTTTGATGTGATAATGAGGTTCTCTTTTTGTAATGGGCCATAGCACCATATAGGTATGAGGATTTCACACACCAGCAAATTTCAAAGAACTGTTTTCAGCATTCCAGGAAATTAAGTGATAGAACAAGGCTTTTTACTCAGTGTGCATTCTCTGCTTCTACACTGTACACTGCTAATGCAATTTACCAGTGAATTAAGCATACAATGTGATTTATCCTGCCAACCTAATATTTCATGTTAGCCACTGGGGCGACTGCTTTTACAGCTTAGCTTTAAAATGCCATTATAGTTGAGCACACTTTTGCTTCAGCAGAATGCTTAAGGGGGTCTCCCTTTGATATATGTGTGCAGCTCTGATAACTTCAAGGTCCAGATTCTTCCTTGGTGCAAGCTCCCTGTTGTCAGTAGAACTAAAGCAGAGTTCACTAACACTCATGACTGGCAGACTTTGCAGAAAGATGAGCAAAGGGAACATATATTCGTAAAGCTCCTGATAACAGAAGATATCAGAGGAAAATGAAGATGCATTAACATCTGTTTTTTTCAGGGTATAAAGTGTTAAAGCAGAAGTGTTACCTTTTACACTGACGAACTGAATTAAATAATATTTTTATATTCACTGGGCAAAACCAATTTCTGAACTGACTTTAAATCTCCATGTAACTTGCATTTCATGCAGGAAAAGCACAAAGTAACACAAAAAGAGAAAGAACATTCACTATCCATTATCTATTCTCACTGTGACAGCAACCAAAGCTATATTTCTGCTTTATTTTTTGATAAGATTAAATTCCATAGAATCATGAATTATCTCCACATAAGATTTTTTGTTTTGTTTTGTTCTGTTTTTTTTTTTTTTTTCCTATTTACAAATCTACCCAGATTTATCTTCACAACTATTCAAGCAGCAACTACAGATTCTCTTCTGATCTCTTATGTACCATGACATTTTACACTGTCAGGTAAAGGCCATACATTTTGTAGACTGCTGTATTATTGTTGTGGTGCTGAACATGACTTCAGCACACTGTTGACATTCAAGAAGGATGGGAAGTTTCACACTGTCCATGCTCCAGTCATTTTTTTTAATCATTACTGCAGCCCTATCTCCTTTTATGTATGTTATGGTTTACTTTCTAAAAGCTATCTATAGTATACTGGAATGGGATGAAAAACAGCAGTGTGCTGGTCATGAATTTCCCACAGATCAGAACCTATCTGCAAGCATTTTGGAATACCAATTTCAGACTGACGTTTGGTTACTGAATCTTAAAAGGCTAAAGCACTTTCATACAGCACTTGATATCTCATAGTAAAGGAGAAGGACATTTCTGTTTATGAAATCATTATTTATGTTGATACAATTGCAAAAAAAAAGAAAAAATTACTGAGTCTAGAGGTTTGTGAAAAAAAAAGGAAAAAAATCTTGCGAAAGACTTTTCCCAGCTTAGATAAAGCTGTGAAGAGATCAAGGTCTCAAGCAGACCAATATAGTAATGTCTTATTAAGAATTAATGGAGTGAGACTGTTTGACATCTATGAAAAAAGTTACAGGTGGTATAGGGCACCAGCTAAAATCTGAAGGGATTTGCAGGAAATTTCATAGTCCATATTCCCTAGGAAATCAGAATTGTTTGTGACAGTATTTCCTACTGGCACTATGCTTAGGAAATATTAATTTGAAAATTTGACAAGTGTAAAAATAATTTTTTTTTTTTAAGTTGTTGGAGCAGCAGATTTGAATTGGAGCCCGTGGCACAGAAATCATGAAACACCACAGTATTATTTTATAAGTTCACTTAATACTGTAAAAACAGTGTCTCATCAAAATGTAATAATAATGCCTTAAAAGATCCTATTAAATGAAAGAAAAGAGGTTAGGAGTAAAAACTGATAGAAAAAAGAAATAAGAAAAGTGACTGTATAGAAGTTGAAAAAGTGTAATTAAAACATGAAGTATGAAATGAAAAGAAAAGGGGGAAGAATGGAAATTGGAAGAATTAAAAGGAGAATATGGTAGAAAAACAAGAACAAAAATAAAATAGAAAAAAAAAAACAGTGACTCGGATACAAGCAAAGAGAAAGTGAAAAATAAGGAGGTTTTCTTTTAGTTTTCTTCATGCACTGAATGGAAGAACTGCCATCTGGAGAAAGGCCACTATTTTCAAACATTTACTAAAGGATTCCCAGGAATGAGGGAATGGCTCTCTACCTGTCACTCTTCCCAGAAAGCTGTCCAATATGCCTAAAGGTTATAGGGGGATATGTTCCCAGTGAATTCAAAGGGGTAGGATATGTAGAAAGTCTCAAAATGGGCCTGAAAGACTGTAAATACCTTATAGTATTTAAAAGAAGTCTACAATGAACGTGAAGAAGGATTCTGTATAAGGGAGAGTGGTGACAGGAGAAGGAGTAATCATTTTTAAGCTAAATGAAGGTAGGTTTAGATAGGCATAAAGAAGAATTTTTTCACTATGTGGTTGATGAGGAAATGGAACTGGCTGACCAGAGAAGCTGAGAATGCCCCATTCCTGAAAGTGTATAAGGACAAGTTGGACAGGGCTTTGGGCAACCTGTTCTACTGGGAGATGTCCTAGCTCTTGGCAGGGAATTGGAATTAGATGATCTATAAGGCAGCCTCTAACACAAACCATACTATGATTCTGTAATCTGTCATTACGACTGTGCAGTGATATGCTGTTCTTACCTGATGGTAATGAGAGTCTATAATTCATTCTAACAGAAATAGATAATGTTCACAAGCAAGAGAGAAGAGAAGGATAAAAGGAACTAAGAGTAATTCAGAGTCAAGAGTAAACAGAAAATAGCAAAGAGAAAGCATTAGAAATGCCAATACTTTTTCTTTATATAAAGTCAGATGAAGATGAGAATATTTAAAACATTAAGACAGAAGAAAAACTTACATCTTCCTTAAAAGGATAAATTTACATGCGTGTATAAAAATTGCTTGAAAAGATGCATCTTCACTTCATGTTATTACTCTTTTGCTATTTTATTTTAAGAAATGACTGTGATAATTTTAAACATACATATAAAACTGCAAAACATAATTTCAAATGGCTTCTGAAATCAGTAAAGAATTGTACAGTATGTAATCATTTTCTTTTATTTCTCTCAATTTCCAGCTTCACCAGATTTTAACAGGATTCTTTTACATATGAAGATAACATGACAGGGCATCATGGATGTTGAAGTCTCTAAACCTCAGGCATTCCTCCCATATGGAGAACATCATCTTAAAAACCACCTCAATTAAATACTTCAACTAAATATAATATCGCTTTGTATTCCTATGGCAAATGAAAAACTTCAGTCTTCTGAATGCGTTCTTCAAAAGGAGTCACTCCAGGGATTACTGGAGGGAGGAAGCTCCCTAACATGGGGCAAAAAGAATGATCTGCTTTCTTTGATGCTGGGTAAAGAAAAGCACGATCTGCTTTTCGAATACTGAGCACATCACATTACTTTGCAGCCCTGCAGGAATTTTATGTGATTTCACTGGTAGTTAAAGGAACCTAAAATATAATCCACAAATATCTATATTCCCACTTTTCTAGATCTAGAATAGTGGCATTTATTAGCAAAGACAGCACAAGTCAGGGCACTGGGAGGAATGTAGGACCACAGAGCATTTGCTCCTTTACTGGTAGTAGTCTGGGGGGTTTGTCATGTTAAATCATGGGTGTATGTCTGGAGAATACATTAATGTCAGGGTGAGCATTAGTCTTCCTACCTGACAGAAAAGGGAATAGAGACATAGAAGTGTAGTCCAGAGCTGCAAGCATCCAGTGCATAATGGTGAATCTCAGAGAAATCAGCAACACCCTAATTCTGGTTGAACTCAGTGGAAGTTTCCAGTAAACACAGTATTTAAGAAGTGTCAGGTGTTGATTTATGACATTGATGCTCTTGTGAAATCTAGTGATCATATCAGTGTTTTTGGATGATGTTTCTTTTTTTCTCCTCACTTCCAAGCCAGCTTGGTTATTTGCCATGATCTAAGCATTAGTCCAGTTTTATTCAAATATTTTGTATAAAATCTGAAACTTTCTGTGAAAGTTATAATTCTTGCTATAATGAAATTACTTCAGTGACATTTTACCTGAAAGAAAATTTGACTTTAAGGGGATTGCATGATAATCAAGAGAAAATATCATCTCCCCACATTAGCTTCATCTTTTGAATTCAAAAATGGCTGGACTGTGACATTTGAGAAGTCAAGTACCATCAACATTTAGATGGCTTGTTTCTGTTTTTCCATTCTGAACCTGTAGATAGTTTCAAACATTGCAATTATTTGCTTTTTAATTTTTTTTTTACTTATTTATTTTAAATTTAACAGTAGCCTCTACTGATTTCAGTTTTGAGAGTGGATTCCCACTACATGGACAGGAATCCTTGCTGATGACTCTTTATAGAAGAGACCAAGGATACTGAGCATCTAGTTTTTATGGAACTTCAGTTGGATGGATCCCTATCTCTCCTGAGAAATCCCAGCCTGACAGAATGAATTCTCACAAGTAAACAGGTAGGAGCAAACAAGAGAGGGTGTGAGCAGAAACAACAGGTCAAGCTGTCTACAGAACAGAAAACCTGGAACAGTAACTGACTGGCCAGCTGGCTCATCTGTATCAGGTGTCTGTTTTGTGCACGTATTTTGACACAGCTGCATAAATATCTTAGAAAGAAGTCTCCATAGACTTTCTACTTAGCCTTTTTTTTTTTTTTTTTTT
>PPHD01001737.1:3850-40546 GCA_002909625.1 Bambusicola thoracicus
TTTTTTTCTTTCTTTTTTCTTTTTTTATGTGTTGGAAACTCTTCCAAACACTGTGTTAGCATATTTCAGTTCATAGAGAGCTTGTGAACCTCCCTGTGTCTCTGGTTTTCTGCATTTTTTTCTTGCTCCAATTAAATTTTATTCTGACTTTGGCATTTTCAAGATGTTTTCTGTTACTTGCCTGGATAAACAGAACAGAATTTAACTCTTGCTTTATGTGTTATCATGATGCTCAGCAGTCCTCAGTCCATTTCCTTATAAATGCTTAAGTAGATTTTGATATAATTAGCTAAGTAAGCATATGGCAAAAAAGCACAACCAATGTGCTTGTTTATAAAAAGCAGGCCAATGCTTGATTTAAATCAGAACGCACATGATTTGCTCTGAAACTATTTAAATGCCTATTTCTGACTCCTATATTTCCATGACTTAGTGTTTCATACAAGAGTCTTCAATTTCTTATCGTTATAGCATGTTAGATTAGGATACAGTGACATATACAGGAAATCGAATAGTTTCTTTTACTTGCATATAGACAGTGTTTTCCTGTCCTATTCATGCCTTCCTATGGCAAAGTGTGGAAGTACCTGGCCACCTTCTAATGTTTGGGATGTTCCTGGTGATCTTAAAGTAGAAGTGTGGTTTACTGGGCTAGGGTCTGAACAGCCACCCGTTGCTGTCACAGGCATAATAATTCATGTTACAAGTCTCGTCCCTGAGGAATATCTGCAAGCATCTGTCACCGACTGGGTCCTAATTAACAGGAACCACAACCAGCCTTCTTGGAAATGGTTATAATTAGTGCTGCTGGAGGGACTGGCCACTCTGCTGATGAACTCTGTGCTAGTCAGCCATGGCTCTTGATGCGAAGCAAATGCTTTGCACTGGGAAGCACAACTTCAGCAGAGGAAATCCAGGTATTTTTAACAGACAAATCATGGCAATATTTAACTATCTTACAGACAGTCTGTCGTACAAAGAGGTATGGTTTATAACATTTCTATGTGCTTTGGTATAATGCCTCAGATTTTAGACATCTCCTTGAAGGTTGTGAGAAAAATGTGTGGTTTTATTCTCTCAACTGTATCATTTCACTGAACTAAAAATGAGATAAGTTTCTATTGAGAGAAGTCTTCTCCCAGATCTGAAATAGAGGTGGTGATTGTAGGGTACCTGCTGTAACAAAGGAGTTGAACTCAGTGATCTCTCCAGGTCCCTTCCAACCCCTGCAATTCTGTGATTCTGTGACTATCCAAATGCTGTCATCTGAGGGCAAACTGCTGCAGGTTCAGCATGACTGTGTTGTCTCTTGGGCTGCCTGAGTGAGAAGCTGGTTGATACCTTTAGAAGAGAGTGAGAAACTGTCATGGAGAGAAATAAAAGACAGCAGCACTCATGCTAAATGGCCAAGAAGAATCTATTCTAGACTTTTATGTACAAAAATCAATTTATCATTTTACAAAGACCTGGACTGATGAGGCAAAGTGTTCTTGGGAAGGAAGGAGAGCAGGCTACACCTCTCTGATTTTGAAGAAGACCATTTATAGCTTTGTGTTTCTGAGGAAGAATGTTATCAAATCAGTTGTCTATCTTTACACCAGTATCAGTATAAAAAAATGCAGTTAATGGCATTTAAATCACTCTTAATTTCATTATCCTAGTGATCTGCATGAATTTGCATGGTGTTTGAAGACATTTTTGCTTTCTCTTAATGCCACTCTTCCTTTACTCCCTCCTAACAGGCACTGTGCAAGTTTATCTGTACTTAAATCCCCTTGAGGTGAAAGCTCAATAGAAATCTGAACTGTGATATCTTTGCGCATGAAGAAAATACACTCATTTATTTATATTAGTGTCAAACTTGTCTACTGCACTTTTTTTCTTCATCTTAATTGAATGTTCCTGCAGTAGCAGACACGGCGTGTGCTTAAGTAGGAAGGACTAATTGGAAGGAGCTGTCAGGTTAACAGACATTTAGCTGAATAGATTGCACTTCAGTTGGAAAATTTCCACAGGATAAGTCTGAAGAGTTTATAAAGGTATAGGATGGATGTAGGAGGAAGAAGGTAGGAAGATACCTGTTTGGAAAATGTGTAAGGCTGCTATGTAACTACAATGGATCTTTTAATCTAGAATGGATTGAATACTAGGTAGATGAGAACCCTGTAGGTTACTGAGGACTTAACAGTTTCTTGTTTACCTTATTTCAGCATTTCTTTAACTGTTCTACAGTCTAGGCACGGGATTTTGTTTATTTCTTGTGTCACTACTGGAGTAACAGGCAAAGGAAGATACATTCTCCATCTGTTATGTTTCACTGCTGCAAAGCTGGGAAGGCTTGTTCCTACCACCAATTTACTGGAAAATATCTGACGCTAGACCGAGTATGTAAACACGGGATTACTCATAGAACTCTTGACTAAATTCCTAGAGAATATAATGAGCTGCTTCTAATGTTAGTGTGTCCTTTCTTAAACTCAAATATCTTATTTATTTCTCCCAGGATTATGCCTTTACCATGTTTTCGCATTAACCATATGGTTTAATCTCTTAATAGCAAGTGTCTAAACACTCTTCAAGCCTAGCCTAATAAAAATGGTGGCATTGATGAGGCCTGTCAGTTTGGAATGGCTCAGCTGCCTGCTGCTCTGCATACTGTGCAGCTGTTTAAAGGGTGTATCCAGCACAGGGATCTGTAGTACTGATGCTTGTGCAGTGCCCGAGCTTGGTATATATAGCTGTGGGATCCACTGGGAATAAGTCATGCATAGTCCCAAAGGACTGGGAGAGAAGTGTCCTAGAGACCCAGGGGAAGCTGCAGGGAAGCACCCACTGCTGATCTCTGAGAGCCAGGACAACTATCCCCTACTGACGCATTTGCTAGCCACAGTCAAACCACTCAAAGCCTGGGATGACCCTCACATCAGGAGCCATGGGAAGTGCTTGGGCTGCCCTAAGTGCAGTGATTGACCCTTAGATGATGCTCCTGTGTGGTCTGCATATGATGTGCATTTTATTGCTATGTATAGGAAGATAGCTAACCTATTTTTAGCTTTCATTTTTTCCACTATTTGTAAATAATGAGCTGCTCTCTGAATAAACAGAGTGAACATGAAGTTTTCCAACACTTTACAGGAAGAATGGCTCTGAGAAAAAACTGTTACCTTTTGCTCTGGAATGAGCAAAAGCCATTTTGTCCTCTGAGAACAGGCTACCTGTGTGCACCCACATCCCAGCCCTTACCCCAGCTATAGATGGCCCAGTTGCATTGCTCTCTCTTGCTCAAAACAGATTATTCTGATTAGTCAGAGGCTTCTGAAGGTTGCTTAGGCACTTCCAATGGAGAAAGACTTCACCGCCATATTTGCATTAGTAAATCCATCCTATGATCCTTATAACATTTTCATTTATCTGGATAGATGTAATGCATCTGCACTAAAAAGCTATCATTTATATTTTTCTAAGAATGCATGCAACTATTTTATACTCCAGGCAGCCTCATCTGCAGAGTAGAATCACAGAATCATTAAGACTGGAAAAGACTAGAAAAGAAATTCTTCCTAATATCCAGTGAACCAGATGTAAATTCCTGTTCCAGAGACACATTTGTGTTTATTTCTGCATAGATCTAATGGAAAATTATATTTGATGTGACTATATCATCTGTACCACTGTCTCTCTATTTACAGGAAAGTTAACATAAATCTGAAAAAACTGTGAAAATACTTGATTTAGATGAATGCATTATACCGTTGCCATCTAACATTTCCCTTGTTGACTTTCCTGGTGCCTGGTAAAGTTCATATGCTTACAAAAAGGGTTCAGTGATTGACTCATGATACTACTGCCACGGTTTAATAAGGAACTGAATTGAACTTTTTCATAATTACATTGTACCAGGAAGAGGTGAATATTTTTCCTTTCATTATATTATAATGGAAAGTGGCATCGACCTATTGGAAATCTCAGCTTCCACTCGGTAATTCTGAATTAATTACCAGTATCGTTGGCTCCAGCTCAGCAAAGCAGGGCTGTTGAGCAAGACATTGAAATTGGATAGTCTTAAATTTAATTATGTGGTTAAGCCCTCTTTCTCCTTTCCGTAGTTTTTAGCATATATTTGTCACTATGAGTAGAGACTTACAGATTTAAACATATTTAAAGGTTTGCTTTGTTGTGAACTTGTTCCCCATTTAGCATCGAAATAGACAACATTAATTTTTATTTTCATTTGCGAAACCTTAGTCTGAATGACTTTTTTGCTCTTCTGCTGGCACCAGAGTTGGCTGGTCGAGAGTGGTGATCGAAAAGAGTAGTGTTGAATTTCTCCACTTGGTGGCACTAAGAAATAAAGCAACTGCCCTCGTAACGAGGCTGTAAAACGTGGCCAAGTGGTTGGGGATAACTGAGCACAGTGGCCCTGGGAAAGGAAGACATCAAGTGAGCAGAAATCCCATCACTGTTTTGCTTGTCAGAAGTGTTATAAGTTTTCAGCAGGGAGCGCACCCGTTGGGATATTATCTCTGCACTTGGACACGCAGAGCAAATCTCTTCCCTCACTGTTGAGTCTGATGACAGATGTTCTGCACTTCTCTTACATTTGCTACTTGCTTCAGAGTGAGGTGTACCTAGGAGAGATTTTGTTGGAGTCTGAGAGAAGAGAGCCACAAAGCCTACATCTCCAATGCCTCATTTCGGGCACCATTGGAGAGTTGCTCTTGGACAAGGAGATTTGTATGAATCTCCCTTGGGAGCCCCTCAGTGTAAATATTATTGCCTGCTTGGGAGAAGAGATGCAGTAGAACCATGTAAGGAATAAACTTGCTCTGAGGGGATGACTTTACTGACTTATAACCACTGCTAGCACAGAAAATGAACAAACTGGACATAGCATTTATCCAGGTTCTTTTGCTTCTTGGTTAATAATCCCCAGTAAAGGTCAAGTGCCTAGGAATGGATTTCATTTGTGGTTACATTCCTGCTCCCTGGTGCAGCTCTTGTTTTGGATCTGTACTGAAATACTGTTTTTCTTCTCTCCTTCAGCACAAGCCTTTTCTAGCTGGGGTTATTTATTCAGAACTGTGAGCTGTTTTTCTGCTTGTATTTTTTTTCTCTTATCAGTTCTCCTCATAGTGTGTCTTTGAGTCCCATTAAATCCCCTATTAAAACAAACAAACAAAAATGATCATAATTAGACTCTGCCTTTTAAAAAGGGAGAAGTTTTCAGAGCTGAAAAGGCTCCTCTGACAAAAAGGGAACAGACATCTGGAAAACAGTGTATATTTTCCCTGTATTTCCAGAACTAAGGCTATGCCTATACTACCAAGCAGTATGGTTGAGTAGGAGCGAACCTGCAGCAGCAAAGGAGCCAGTGTTGAGAGGACTCAGTGTGCACCCATCTATATTTCTGAAGGAGTGACCTCAGGCTTGGGTCTGCCCTGGGTAAGAGGGGCAGCAGAGGCTGGAGCACCACTGGAAGGAGGTGCTCCAGCGATGTAACCAGGAGACTGGTGCATGAAGAACACTGGGACATCCTCTACAGGTGTGACTTCCTGAGCTTCTGTTCAAGCTCGATGTCGTGCCTCTCTAGCTGTGAGCAATGCAATGGAATTGTAAATTGCTGCTATCACAATATGTGAGGGTAATGAAGTGGGATGGATGGGGAGTTTATTACTGATAGCAATTGTTCTTCATCAGTGCTGTGGTGACTGCAAGTCAGCATCACAATATAGTTCAGTGTCTTGCTGAGTTAATATTGCCTGTCCAGGAGGATGGTGCTCACAAAAAGCACCGCAAGCACTGCTGGCAGTACCACAGTGGGAGGCAGGTTTTTGTATTTTGGATGTTCTATCTAGAAACTGGAAGAGACAGAGGTGAGACTGCAGCACTGGCAGAGTAGAAGGACAAAACAGATGTCCCATGGAGTTTACTTTGGAGCAAACAGAGATGATAAAAAACATCCCAGACCAACATGGATGATGATGTGTGAAAAAGTAATGGGAGAGTGAGAAGACTGATGGGAAGGTAAATCACAGAAATCAGTTTCTCCCATCCTGAGCTTGAAAGTTGTGCAAACTTCCACCTTTCTGGATAAGTGCATGGTCATATTCGCATAACATAGACATGATCCAAAAGCAGTGATTATAAACTCCCCAGGTAGAGACTCAAATGAGTCTCTACAGGAACAGCCATTATCACTTGGTTTTTACAACACCTGGCAAGCTGGAACTGAGCCTGCAGCAGCTTATAATTTTTGCAATATATATGTTTGATGCTAAATAAAAACAATCAGACCTGTATTATTCTTCTAACAAGCAATAATTGAGTGAAAATCATTCTTGCAAGAGCTCTTCATTCTTTATGAGATTTAGTATAGTTAATGCTTATTACTCTATTCTTTTGTGGGCTTTCCATAACCCACTGTAATTAACAATACCCATAATAAATATTTCGTCAGAAAGGCAGCTGGAATATAGTCATGAATGTCTGACTCCTATGTTGATTTTGGGACTCTCAGTTCCTGGTTCCTAAAGATAATCAGGAACTCGTTTTTTGAGTTTTATGACAATATCACTGAGGCAATATTGCTGTCAGCAGCGAACACCAGCTAAGAGAAAATGACCTTTAGGAAAGACCTTTAAGACATTGCTTAATGCATGCTGCTGACACTTTGAAAAGTAACCAACATGTTGCAGAAATGGACCTTTAAAAACAAAACCCTTTGAAAAATATCCATTATAATTTCTCACTCAGCAAAAGCAAAATTGCTGAAATGTATTCCTCTACCATGCTCAGGAAGAAGCAGGTTTACTTGGTCATAAACAAAAGCTGAGGCAATCACTTTGCCAAGCACCATGTTAATAGCACAAACTGTCTTTAATAGTCAAAGGCAGTGAAACAGCAGGAGGGCTGCCATTAAAACTGCATTTTCCTCTTTAAAGCACAGAGCCATTAAAGGCAATGGTTGTTTGGCAATATCTTCAGTGCAAAAAGAGAAAACAAAATAATTTGGAAACTTTCTTACATTTGATGCTCACTGAGCATGAAATTTTGTCTTGCATATTTGGGCTGTGACTATCTCTGGTGACATGCTTCTTGTTTACATTTGATTTAAATCTCATTTTTGGGGGGAAATTGTATGTGTGAATTCTCTTTGTGTAAACTTCAAAATGTTTTCGTATGTCGGAGGGGTTCATATCATTGTGCAATCATACAAAAATAACAAGTAAACCACCAAAAAAGATGTTTGTGACATGAATTCCCTTCCTCCTTTTTGTTAACAGTGATGGAAATGGGCTCCTAAAAATTTCAAGAAATTAAAATTACAAGATCACACCCAATCTCCTGTAGCGCAAATCTAGCATTATTGACAATGTGAGAAACTAAGGGTGGTCACCCTTGCACTTGTACAAACAAGAGATGTGAACAGGCACAGACCTTCTTTATGAGAGCCGGAAATGATGGAGTAGTCTGTAGACAGAATTACTATAGAGAGCACATTAACATAAGATTTTTTTTTTCTAGATAATTAATAAACATGTAAAGGTTAATGCCAAAATCAACTCTCAGAAAATGCTATAGGTAATTGTTGTGAACTTACAAACATTAATTATACCTCTTATAATTCTCAACAGAGCATCCAATTAACAGGTGAAAAACTAGGAACTTAGCATCCTACACCTGTTCATGCCAAAAGCTCTATCACAATGGCATTGGTTCCAAAGGTACCAGCATCTTCAATACTTAAGGAGTGAAATGGGGCAAATATGTCAATATTTTAAAACAGTCACTAATCCAAGCAAGTAGAGGTCACTAAGTCTATACTCCATTCTAGCAAAGCTTGATGAAGCCATAATAATATAAAGAACATATTTATGCAGTGGCATCGAAGATTTGTAAAGTAAATTTAAGAGTTTCAGATGGGTACACGTTGCAATCTGTGTAGTTAATGCTCTTGGAGAGGGAGTGAATACACATATGATGACATTTTTGACTCTAGAAAATCAGAGTAATCAAAACTAAGATTGCAAACTATCTCAGAATTGCCATGCAATACTGAAAGACTGGGTTAAAAAAAGTCAGATGAAACCTAAGACAGAAGGGGAAATGATGCATTCATGATGACAGACCTTGTTAGCCATTGCCAGTCAAAAAAAAGAAATCCTGTCATCATTGTGGGAGCTTCTGAAAACATCACCCCATTATTCAGCATTGGCTGAAAGAACAAAGTCCTATTAATTGTTAGCAAAAAAAGAAAAAGGCAGAAATAGAAAATCCCTTTATGCCAATATAGAAATCTCGTGTATTTCTTGTATCTTGAGTGTTGTATACAATTTTAGTTGCTTTCCTCTTTGTGAAGATGGAGGAAAAGCATAAAGAAGGAGGTAAATTAGAGTTAAGGAGAAGGAGGTGATTAGAGTTAGGGAATTTCTTCTGCAGATGCTGCAGATTGGATGTTTTCATCTGAGAGAAGAAGACTGAGAGAGAATAAGTCTTAGATTTATAAAATCAAGATTAGTATGAAGAATGTGGGCAAGAAGGTATGCACTGTTCTTTGCAGCACAAAGTTAAAGGACATTAAATTAAATAGTTTGGAAGCCAATTTAGAAGAAAGAGGTTGAAGCATTTTCCAGGCAGTGTTAGTAAACTGCTGACAGGAGGCTTTGAAAGCCAAGAGATTAAGTGAGTTCAGGAAAATGATTAGTTAAATTGATGGAATAAGGCTTGTCAGACACTGTTAAATACAATATAATCGTGATAGAGTCTTCAATTTAGGAAGTCCCTGAACAGGGGCTAACTATGGGCTAGATGACGTGGATATATTACCATGTATTCACCCTTCCCTTGTAATCTCTGTTTTATAATATGCTACTTCCCTCAGAATTCTCCTTTTGACAGTAGGCTACAGACAGACATTCCACTGAAACTCATATGGTCCTCAGTTTGTGTTTTAGCTGAGAACTTGCTGCATTTTTTTTTTTTAACTGAGAGTAGCCAAGAATTCAGACTTCTATTTATTTGTCTCAGTAGCCTTCCTTAGGTTGCATTTATGTGGTCATTTCCATTAATCTAAGACTGAGTAGCTGTAATATTTTTGTAATATTATACATATACATGGTAAGAGAAGCAATCATAACAATCTTTCTAGAGGTCAATGAATCCTGTCTTTGTTTTCATGTCTTAGGCTGTGTTAATAGGGTACTGTGATCCAAGGATTTTTCAAGAATGGGAGCTACCTTATTCTGTAATTACTGCCTCACTCCTCAGACAGATATCTGTCACTTCCAGGACCGTGCGTTTTAGTATTTTTTGCTGCTAGAATATTAAAGTTCCAGTTGATGGTTATATATCTCTTTTGTAGTGCCCAAGACAATCTTTCTGTTGTGTTAGGACAAGGCTGAACTCATCTATATTTTTATTCTGATCACTTTTTCTAGTACTTTAACATACTGGCATGTCTATATCTGAAGATACAGAGTCTAAAATCCACTGAGAAATCTGCCTTTTGGACAGCTAGAAAATTTAGCATTTGCCCTCCATCCATTGCAGGTTTTTTTTTTTCTGTAACTGAAGACAACATTCATGTCCCCTGATTTATACATTTATGTTCCTGTATGGAAACTGTTGAATCACAGCCTGAACCTCTGATTGACCACCTGAGGCGAGCACTGAGTCTGCTGCAGGGGCACAGGTGAACGCAGTTTCACCTGAGTGACCGGAAGGGGTGGAGCCATGCTCCCCCCCCTCCTAGACCCCATTTAAGGCCTGACTCCCCAGGAGGAAAGATCTTGATCTGGAGGTCCTCCTTCTGGGAACCTTTCTGCAAGCCCAGGCCACAGGTAAAATCTTTATTTCATTTCTGCTTTGTAACAGGATAATCTTTCCAATCCAATACTTGTTTGCCATACAGCCATACACGTTCCGTACAGTTCAAAACAAGCTACTTACTAGTGCTTTGTACTGTGCTAAATGTTAGGATGTAACTATCAGCATAATAGATACAGTTATCTGCGTGCATGCATTTATCATACTGGTGGATCATTGCAACTGAAGTGTG
Source organism: Bambusicola thoracicus (assembly GCA_002909625.1). Taxonomy (NCBI): domain Eukaryota; kingdom Metazoa; phylum Chordata; class Aves; order Galliformes; family Phasianidae; genus Bambusicola; species Bambusicola thoracicus. The sequence continues at coordinate 13,908 of PPHD01001737.1, forward strand.
AATCTTTATTTTTAGGCATTACTGAAACCAATGTTTTTTTGCTTTTCAGTCTTTGGTTTACGGTAGAAAAGAACAAAGTCCAGTCAGAACATGCAAGGAGCACTGAACTTTGACTCCCAGCTTTTAGTAAAGCAGATTAAATTAATGAATGATTCCAAAATCTTACAAAATTAGGCAAGGGGATTTGATGCCTTGCCTTGATTCTCCTGTCTCATTTCTTATCTGAATGTAATATTTTTGTCACCATACTTCACCGTACATTTTCTGTCTTCAGATAAATGGGAACCATGCTCTTTATTCTCAGTCTTTGTAGATGAAGAGTCAGTAAAAAATTCATCAGAGACCTGACACTCTTAAACCACTTCAGAAAGGAGCAGCCACATTTTTATTATTACCATTATATTATCAACCCGTTTTTCCTCAGCCTTATTTCCTTCACCAGCTCTAGAGCTGTCTAAAGAGTGCATTATTACTACAAAACCTTCCACACAGGCCCACCCCTGCAGTTTGTCTAGACAGGGGACCAAAAAGAAAAATCTTGTATCCCATCAAAATGTGAAGCTCTTTTGTGAAATACAGGAAAGACATCAAAGTTGGAGTCCTGTACCAAAAGATCTATGTATCTCAATGTATCTAGAAAAAAAAAATTGAAAACAGTTGTGTAAGAATTTCAAACACTCAGTTTGTTCTCTCTTGTAAGGGACTCAGAGCAAATAATGATAGTTTATCTTCATAGCCTACATGCACTGTCCAAGATTATGAGAGAGGCCATTTGGTTCTCCCACAGTACTAATACTTCAGAGATCAAAACCTGCAAGATATTCCTATCAACTTCAGTAGGAAATTTTTGCCAAGTTACTGCCTTGAATTGAAATGGTGTGTGTGACAGGGCTGTAGAGTGGCACTCTGCGGATATTTAGTCATGGCAGATACTCATTATGCACTCAGAAATATTTCATACTGAAATGCTATAAATTAGAGACAATTATATTTTCTTCTAAGCCATTTCAAAAATAAAACCCGTCAAAAAAAAAATTATCTATAAAGCTGCCTTTCCACTGCTTGTCCTTCAAATGAATCTGTCAAGTAGTTGTTCCACACTTTGCAAATGTTTTAGGCTGACTTTTTTCCTCCTTTTTTATCTCCTGTTGGACGCATCTATTTAATGCAAATTCTGTGAATGAGGCTTTGCTGCTCTGTGAATGAGGCTTTTCACTTAAAAGCTGTGCTCATGCTAATCTGCATATTGCTCAGAAAACTTATGTGTAAGGAGACGGTTTTGCCTCATATTTATTCTGAAATCTGCTTGAAAGATGGAGTTTTTCTGAATCTTATTGTTGGAGACAGCTATCTTGCTGGAAGGTGACATTGCCTGTGACACAAGCAGATAAGAAGCCTCACTGCAAGGAAAAGTTGCCATTCTGCTTTATGATGATTTAAGTCCAATGGAAAAACATGACTTCATGTGACTTACAAGCTGCTGTGTAAAACACTGTGGGGCTTTTTCCACTGGGCTCCACCAGTGGTTCCAATGGCTCTATGGATGCAAGACGAGCACTGCTATGCATCACTCCTTCAGATGTCTGCACTAGCTGAGATGAATAAGTCACACAGCATGGGAAAATAATCAGAATATGCAGTTAATAGCATGCTAATCCTTCCCTCAGTGCATATCTTTAGCTCCTCTCTTTACATGAGTTTTAGGACAGAAAATGTATGCAGTTGTCCATAGCTAGCAAATATGCTACAAGAGTCTGTAATGGTGAGAAAGGCTGCCTTGAGGAAGAGAACTGAAATATAAAATAAACAGAAGTTCCTCACTTTAAATAGAGTGAAGTAGTATTTACTCTCATGAGGAAATTGTGGGTGCCAGAGGTTTATACTATTTAATGAGGAAAAGCTTAATATGAACCACTTGTCAGAAGCTGAAGTTATACCGGCATTTCAGAGCCTCTCAGGTAGAGAGGCTGAGATAAACACTGATTAAGAGGATTGGCAAAATAATGACTGAGTGAAATGTAACGAGATTTGATGCCCAAGTGATCAGAATAGTTGATAAAATGTTTCTTCCCAATTTCTCCTTTGCTGTGAGAATGCGCAAACTATTGCTCTGGCCACTGGTAGCAGGGTATCAGCACCTGGCTGCTGAAAATTAATGTATCTGGTTCATAACTGTGGTTTGTTCCTGTTTGTTTGTTTTTGTTTGTTGTTTAAGATAATTAGACTTCTGAAATAATTAATTGTTTGTTTCTGAAAAGTCTGCACGTAAAAATTCCAAATAAGCCAAGGAAAATTAGATTTAAATGTTCTCTATGTATTAATCACATAATTCATAGTAATTGGTCTAAGCTATAAGCTCTGAAAACTTTGAAACTTCCATATCCATATAAGCAGATACCTTTGATAGCAACAGATACCATGAAAGAGACAAATTTTTCTACAGGTTTTCCTCCCTATGAGAATTTCTCCTTTTTTTTCCCCTGTTTTCAGCCTTAGATGTATGTTTTCTGGATATGGATAATTGCTGAATACTGAATAATCTGAAAGATGTTGGTATTTATTTTCAATACAATGGAGTTGCAGGACTCTGTTGATAATCATGATACCAAAAAAGGATATACTTTCTTACACTGGAAATCTCAACACAGAAACAAAAACAAATGCAGAGTCTGCTTCATATTTCACCCAAAAGTGGATGTCTCAAGTAGTTACAGCTAGTAGATGATGTTGGAAACATTCTGTGTCTTGCTTTGTTTTTAACTAAATAATCCGTTATCTTACCTGAAGAATGACGATTGGAGCTAAAGATCCTTAGTAATGTGCACAGCATAAATCTCATGTATTGATATTGCATTCTGTTTAGAAAATACCATTCATAGAGAAGAGTGATGAGCTTGCTATTCTTTTTCTGAGAGGCATGACAGCACATTAGTTTAGTATAAAATATATACTTAAATTTAAGCACTTTCATCTAAAATTTTACCTAATTCTTTAAGGAATGTAAATGAGCACTGAATCATTCTGAAAGAAAACTATTCACATAATGCTCTACAAGGGAAGCTTACAGAAATTACGAACTGGAAATGACATCACTGAATCAACTTCAGTGTATTTATTAAGAATTTTAAATGAGGAATAGTGTTTTTACCTTCATCAACCACTATGAAATTTCTATAGAAAAGAGTGGCAAAGATCATTAAAGCTTGGAGGAAGAAGCTAAAACTGACTGCCAAGTACAGCAGTAGCTTCCTATTCTACTGTTAGCAGTATAGATATATTCAGCTAACTTTCCTCTAGGACATATTCATGAAGTTTTTGTGTATCTTAGAGAAGTCAGCGTTTTGTATGGAATTCAGAACATCGTGTCCTGAGACTAAGTAATGCAAAACCATTGATGGGGTATTTCCTTAACTCCAGTGGCATTTTCTTAAATTGCAGGTAAAAGTGGAACATGAATAGAAGCAATATAATTGTAGCTGATTTTATACTTGATTTAAAAGAATAAAAAAAATGAAGAAACTATTTACAAAGAACTGTGAGAAAAACAAGGAATTCAATTCTTTGTATTAGCATGAAGATACAGGTTTCTGTCAGAACACTCCATTCTGCAACAATCTGTCATTTATTCACATGAATGCAAAATTTCCATCTCAATCTCTCTTGCTGCAATGCAATAGACTTCAGACAACATCTGCTAGAAAGAGAAGAGTTGCCCTGAAACAGGATAGCCTTGCAAGACTTACATGTGACTTCATGGGGAACCAGAAGGAGTCTGAGCTGAAAACTTTACAGTTGGGCTCAATTTATCCATGAAAACATTGAGTCAGTGATCAATAGCTACCCAGAGTTGATAAAGGATTAGGATTTTTTTGGTTTAAAAAAAAAAAAAAAAAAAATCATTCTGCCATTGCATCTCCTATCATGAATAATGTAGGCAGCTCCAGACTTCTTACCTCTAAAAAGATATGGAAGTTCTAGACACATTTTTTGAAAAAAGCAGCAACCATGATCAAAGGAAGCAAACATTTTCCATAGGAGAAACAATAGAGTTGTTTGGGAAGAGAAGGATTGCCAATTCGAGGAGGTCATGTCAGAAGTCTAGTATTACATGGAGAATAAAGATAGAGATGAACTGGGACCATGAAAAATATCTGTCAGGAAGCAGATTCAAAACAATGAAAAAGGAGCTTATACATGCAACAGGTAGCAACTCTACCAATGGATGTGTGGATAAGAAAGTTATAGGGCTTCTCAGGCAGTCTGGATTGCAAGTAACCAGAGAGATAAAGTACAGAAGGTTCAGGGAAACCCTAGTCTGGAGAAGGCCAGAGTATGAACAATGATTAATCACAGGGTGTTTGACTACAGGCAAAAATTATCCCCAGTGACCTAGGATAATTGTTACTTTTCCACCAGCCACATGTGGACAATGCTGAAGTGGCATAGTGTTTCTAAAGACAAAAAGGTGATGATTAGTTTTTCTATTACTTAAGTAATTTTGTCTTTTAGAGCAAAGGAGTCTGCAAGAGCCCCAAGGACTGGTGTCTGCTATATATTTGGACTTCTGAAAATTTAATCAGTGTAATCTAATCCCCATGATCTGTTACAACAGGGACACTTAATTTATTTTTACTTTGGCCCCCAGTGCTCAGAGAAATATTGTTTCTTGGAAGCTCACTCATAATTATGTTTGATCCCTTTGTCTGAGGCAACTGAATGTACGGAGGGGAAAAATCTGTGGAAATCACTGATGCTGCCAATTACAAAAGTGATTACTGAACTGAAGGTAAAGTTCTTTTGCAATGGGAAAAAATAGAGAAAAACTGTGATAAGTCAGCACACTGCACAAAAAAGAGCAGTGTCCTATGTTGTACTAATACCAGTACAAGTTTTCTTCACCAAATTTTCTAGTGTATTGCTTTTTTCCATCCTTGAAATAATCTTTGAGATATAAGAGAGACTATACGTTTTGTGATTTCATAATAAGAATCATCACATTTCTCTTGATTACAGTAAAATGTTTATCTGTCATTCTTCTCTTGATTACAGTAATATGCTTATCTGTCATTCATCCCCTAAATATCAATTTTCAGTTTAAAGAAATCAAAATTAAATAAAAACTACTATGGTGCATTACAATTAGATGTGAATCTAACCTGGTATATGTCCTTTTTTACAGCCTCTCCTTTAAAGTCTACCAGGAACAGCCATTTTGGATTCTATTTTCATAAATAAATTGTATGCTTAATCACCCTAATTACTTCAGGTTACTAAGAAAACTGATTTAAGTTTGCAACTACTGAATGTGTAACTACTCATATATATACCCAATTACACTCCTTCTGAACTGCATTTTGTTTCTATGGTTAGCCCTAATAACAATGCCAGAAGATCACAAGCAAGTCCTGTTCTTAAAATAAACTCATTTTACATAATGATGGGTATGTCTTTTATCTGTAGTTGCCCATTCCTGTTTTCCTTTTTATGCATCAATTAATTTCACAGTGGTGCCATTCATGTACCACATTTATCCAAGTATCAGGTTAAGCTCCTTTTGCTGTTAACTCTTCTCATGAAAGGTACTTCATGTTATACTTGCACCTATTCTTACATTTAGAGTCAAGGAACATGAGTGGTAGCAACTGGCAAGGAGGAGAGGGAAACTGAGACCAACAGGAGTCTGAATCAACATGGGAGCCACCCCCTCTTCCAACTGTCCTAAGGGTGGTGACCATGGACTCCTTTGCCAGCAGCTTCCCTTCAAGCACACGCTGTTTGTGGGAAAGCTATCTGTTTAATTCTGAACAAAGAGCAAGCTTTCTTTCCTTATAGGAAAAAAAAAAAAAAAAAAGAAATTACTCAGGTAAATCTATTCATGTATTTTGTGACCTGCTTCCACTAGCTCTGCATAATGGTGTGATATTCCATGGCCTCTTCATGGATCTCCTTCATTTTGATGCTTTGGCTTTGTAATTTAGTTGAACTAAAAAGTTGGTTTACTAAAAGATAATTGAGCTAAAAACTCAGTTAATAGAGCTTCTTTGTTAATGTGAGATCCTAAATTTTTCATCAAATCAGTCTGAGATGTTACATTTTCCATAGGAGAGAAATTTGGACCACAAACACCTGTACTAAAAAATTCATTAGATCATATGAAGAACTGGTACAAAAGAAACTGATGCAGAGATGTAGAAGCTAGAAAGAAAACTCTTGGCAGTACCCATAAATGGTGGCATTCACTCCATTACAGAAGCCTGTACTCAAAATCCAAAAGTACCACCATTTGTCTCAATAGCTGGAGTGACTGGAACCAGGGTTATATGAACACCCCTATGGCAGTTGAAACCTCATTATGAGCAACCTCTGAATGTGCACTTCTGACACAGACTGCTGTTTTGCTGCTGATGCTCTTGACAGGAACAGGGGAAAGTCCCTTCTGCAAACCTACAGCTCCCTCATGCCAGCTGCAGCCAGCTGTTGAGATCTAGCTGCCAAAATACAATACTTTGAATTCTTCAGGCAAGTCTGCTTCTTGAACAGACACATTTCATCTTCTTTGTGGCAAGGCAATCAAACAGACCATGCTGGCTCTTTTTCTGGCATCTTAAATCTCTTCTAAGTCAAGACAAGAGGGCATTGGTTGTTTTGGGAGAAATATGTATGAAACTGAATTTCATTACAAGTTGCCTTTTTTTTTTTTTCTTCTAATAATCTTTATTTGAATTACTGTCGAAATTTCATACAAATTATCTGAACATTAGTACTACAACCAGTCTGGCTGTGTAGCCTCTTGCTGTATTTGTTCTTATTTTAATACTAAAGGGTAAAGATGTTTTCTAAAAAATGTATGTAAATATTCTTTTGGAAAATTATTAAAATCTTCACAAAAACACATTAACTTAAGTTTCAAGAAAGTACCTTGAAAAGTTCTCTTCTGAATTATATGGGTCAACATGGACCCCTCAAATGCCTCCAAAGTGCTCTGGACATCAAGCAGACTATTTTTCTTAACGTTTTGATTCACCTTGGTTTTCTTTGGATTCACAACAGTTTGAGAACACTGGGATAAGAGCTTCCTGTCTGTCCTGTAGTGGTATTCTCCAATCACTCTTTCATTATGCCCAAAAACAAGTGTTCATTTTTCTTAAATGGCAGGTAGATGGGAGTTGACAGAAGAATGTCAAATGTGATAGAAGATTTAGATAGCTATATGCATTAGTTTGGAGGAAAGATAACTGTAAGGGGAAAGGCTTACCTTAAAAATAAACAGGAAAACTGAGAGAGAATAGCTTTCAATCACAGGAAATGGGAAAATAGGGCCGCCTGTTGTTGTTGTTTGGCTGGTTGTTTTGTTTGTTTGTCTGTTTTTATAGATAATATGGTGGATTAATAAGCTTTAGTTGATTCAACAAAAGCTTAGACTAATTTGTTATAAATGAGAGAGTGTTTTAAGTAAGGTGTAAAACATCCCAAGAGAGATATGGCATAATATTAACAGAATCAGTGAGGATTACAAAAATGAGATAGTAATAATCAAATTAACAGATTTTAAATACAATATTAACAGTTGTAAGAAATCCTGCCCATTCAAATTCTTACTGTATTAAGCCTTACCATTGCAAATTTAAACTAATCATTCGAGGCGATTGGAGCAGACAGTGGCACTGAACAGAATTCATGTGTCAAACTGTAGAAGATCCATACAGTGAAAAGGAATGGAGAGCAGATCCCTCAGAGAAACCAAGAAGGAGCTGTGAAAACAGATGTACTATCTTGTGGCAATTATGTATTCTATTTAGGGGAAAGGCACCTGGCTACCAAGGATGAAAGTAAAACCTCAGCTGCCAGATTCATGGTCACACAATGATAACTGCTTCATAGCTTGCAAAATGCTATCCAACATTCTAATCCAAAGCCTTTTGAAAGTAATCAGTCTTTTCATCCATTTGAACAAACCTTGGATCAAGCCTGTAACCTGCTGTCTCTGGAGAAAAAGCTGATATACTATTAATGTTAAAAAACAAGGAAAGCACTGAAGTGTTCATTACATAAAAAAAGGATGGGCAAACTCCTTTGCACTTTACATTTACAAATTGAAAATTGACAGGAAAACCCAGTGGTGATCTTGAATATTTAGCAGAAACTTAAAACTATCACTGACTAATACCTTTATTTACCGTGAGTAACCACTATAGACCATAGGAATAGTGATAAATTTGCCATAAATTTATAGCACCAATTTGTTGTCATGAGCTTTATGCAGTGAGAAATGAGGTTTGCATGAAACTGAAATTTATAGGGGAAAAAAAAAAAGCTCTGTTACTTGTCACCTCAGATCTAACTTTACTGCACAGCACATTTTCGGTGACAGCTTGTAACGCAGATCAGATAATATGCTGAATGTCATGGAAATGATTCAAGGCGTCAAAACAAAGCATAATTATTAAAACAAATTAGAGTGAGGGAGAAAATGTAATAGAACAAGAAATGAGCATACCTACAAAAAGTTATTTTGGTCTACATCTTTTTTGAGAGCTACAGCAAAATGGTAGCACTTACTTTGCATGCAAGTTTCTTTTTTAGCACTGAGCTCTGTTTGCAACATAGCAAGGTCTGTGAACATACTCATACCTAAAAATGTTTGCGATGAAACGGTCTCAGATATTTCCTTATCTATATTTTGGACTCTCTTTGAGTTGCATATATTCTTTATAGGATAGGTCTTCGTGACCAAAGTGGGCATGTTGCCATGGCTTTCAGGTTAGCTCATGACACATGCAGTTAGCCCAGAAAGAGAGATGCACAGCTAAACATCGTGAACAATGCTAGCTCAAGCAAGGCTTATGGGCCATCTAGTCAAGAATTGCTCTTATGTGATAACACGAGGAAATGTTTTCCTCAGACGTACTTCAAAATTAAAATATGACCCCCTTTTAATATGGATGATTTAAAAGAAATGTATTTTTGTCTTTACAACTAATGTGAGAATTGCTGAAACAAGGTGGAAGGTTTTTGATCAGCAAATATATCCTTGCTTTTTTTCATCACTGTACAATAGAGATGGATCAATATTTTGCAACATTTATTCTCCATGTCTGCTATTGGAATTTCAATAACAAGACTGTGATTTTCTTCAAATACAACCACAGCTATACCCATGCATGCTACTATGCAGTGTTACGTACCAGAGAAATGCATGGTGTCAGTGTTCACAATGGACGTTGATTTCGTGGTCCTTATGACTCAACTGTGTGTCCTTGTCAGATGCTACTCGAGGCTTCAGTATAGGCCTCTCAAGAACTGCAGTGAAACCCGTCCAGTCTAAGCCTTCTAGGGAAGGCAACACCCAGCATATTATTTCCTGCCATGGAGCCTAGAGTACTGACAGACTGGGAAAACACGAAATAAGGCTAAGGAGTGACATCTGATTAGTTAATACAATTTGTATCAGTTGATATAATGGCACTCTTCTTCAAATTATTAAAATCATACTGATTTAAGACTATGTGGTCTGGCCTACATCTGAAATTCTTCCGTATTTTACATATTCTGGTGAAAAAATCATAAGAATCATTCAGGTAGATGATCTGTTCCTCTTTATCTATATGAAAGAAATATCAAATGTCTATTTAAGTTTGCAAATATTACAATATAGAAGAAAAAGAACGCTTGAGCAGTCTGGAGAATGGTAATGTTCTCTGAGAGCCTTCTGTTCTCTGCTCTGCGGGAAATAAATGCTATCTGCTATTCTAATATTGATTTTTCATTCTTCATCATATTTAGTCAAGCCTCTCCGAACTAGCCATCAGCTATTCTAACAAAGGCTGAACCAAGAAACAGAATGAGCGTAATACATATATTCAGTGCAGCCTATTCTCTAGACTACCCCAAATAATATGTTTTAGCAGTTCTCTTTGCCCCTGCTGAGCTGCATTACTGATGGTGGTGCAGATTCAAGCTAAGATCTTCAGAGGCATTCCAGCAATTTAGTCTCAGCAATTATTATTTAAGCAACTTGTTCAGTTACTACTTCAGTTTGCACAATTTTTAGCTGAGTAAATTTTGGTATAATTTTATATATATATATGTATATCTCAACAGAAGAAAGGAAGAAGAAATGATGTGAGACCAGATGTTGACTGCCAGGACAGAGAAGCAGCCGGGTTGGTGGACAGCACCACTTGCTGGTGGCACCGTTCCTGGGCTTCTTATTCGTGCTTCCTCACTTCATGCTCTTCCAATCCTGTCAGGGAGTGTACACACGTCAGAGGAAGGTAAGGGCACACAAGAAAGGAGGAGAAATTCCCTCTCACTTTTCCCTTTGCTATGTAGTACTTGCTGCAGAACTCTGGTAGGACATCATGTAGGACAGCATCAAAGCACATTTGCAGCTAATACCACTTTAAGTGAAAGCACAAAAATTACATTGGATACACATTACCCTGCTGAAAAATTCAGTTTTTTGTTTTTAGAGCTGATTTGTAAAACTACTCGAGACGATTATGTCAATCTTCATATACTGCAAACCTCTTAAGGAATTACAAAGTTAATAGCTTTTTTTGGCTTGTGAAAATGTTTTACATACTGGGAATTCTAGCCCCCAAAACATCCAGAAACAATGATTTTTAAAGCCACTTTTACTTTCAAGGTGAATGGGAATTTTGCCAATAGGCTGTGATCAGTGTAGATTGAAGGCATTTTCAGTGGAATCAGACAACTGCTTGCTGACCTTGACTTTGCTTCCTTCACCGTCTGACTTGAACATAAACTCTTCTCAACTAATCTCACACAGTAAAAAAGAGAAAATGAAAACAGATGAAAGCCTAGCTTCATCAGAAAGGAAAATAATTTTTTTAATAGTTTGTTTCTGGATCCTAAATACCTTACACAGCCAGAGTTAGAACTAAATTCTTCAAGACCTGCATGTTATAGCCTTCAAAATAATACAGTGGTTGTTATGAAAGCATTAACATTTATTCATATATTCATTATATTTCTGTAAAGTGATCTTGTGTAATGAATAAAGTTAACTTTGTACATAAAGATGATAGTGGATATTAAAACATCTTTAATAGCAACTGTGACAAATTAAGAAGGCCAGAAACGGTTAACAGCTTAACAGTTAACTGAACCAACATTAATAGAAGATTTATTCCTTATTTTTCAGAGAGCTCAATGAAAGATGTGACTGTGGAGAATGTTATGGACTGTGAACTGGTGATATGCTCCCACTGGAAACAAAAAGCAGTACCAAATGACAGTTATTGCAAAAAGAAAACCAAACTGTGGAGCAGATGCTCAGTGAGTATAGGTAGAAATAAACTACAGAAAGCAGAAAGGACCTGGTCCCATGGCTAAGCCTTTGTGCCACAGGGGAACATTGTGGCTCAGCAAGATGGCGTGAAGACCAGTCTTTCCCTTCCAGCAGTTTTTCTCTTTATAACTCGAGTAGTTTCAGTAACTATTTCCTGTGCATGATATTCCCTTTTGTAACAACTTATTAATTTGAGAAACAGCCTTTAACATTTGAGTTTTAATAATACATAAAGTTCTTTATACCTGCTTTTATATCTGCTCTTCTTGCCCCCTTCAAACTGCCTTGATTCTACTTTCTGTGGCTAAGCTGCGTGTTGTAACTCTCTTACCTCTGCCTGAGCTTCTCTTCTCCTTTCATTTTGAAATTGCCATTTATTTCATCACTGATAAGGACTAGAAGCCAAAGTTAATCTGAAACACACCCCCCTTTAAATGTCCTGGAGTGGTTCATTTTGAGTAGAAACACTGCCGACATTTTCCTTCAGCACTTTATATTAGAATATGTGGTGCTCATGATTTGATTTTTGAGATGATAGTCACCCACTGAGAATAAAAGGACTCCTGAGTGTTTGACATGCATGTCCTATAATCACACTGAGAAAACCAGGAGCCAGAACACACACAAAATGTTTGCAAAGATCTCTGCATTTCCCCATTCCCAGTAGAGTTTTACTCCGATTTAATTATAATTTCCATTGCTGTCTAATAGTAGAATACACATGCATAGGACATACCCTCTGTTTTCATATATGTTCTTGCTAGGATCTCATCTTATGTCGAAGTTCACTGGTGAATGCCTACTGATTAATTAGGAAGAGTTTCTTGGTCTTTTAGAAGGAACAAAACACTGGCAGTTAGTTGGTACGAAATTTTGCAGCACATGCAAAACTTTTGATAAATGTCAGCACAAAAGTTAATTTCATCTGTTTCATAAACCTGCTGTTTTCTTTCAGCGCTTTCCTCTTATTGCAGAAGCTATGTTCATCCTTTCCTTAAAAACCTGATTGCTTTCCTTTATTTTCTCAGTTCATGTTATGATTCTGTTCTGTTTCTCCCCTTCTTTCATTTTTTATCACTCACTCTTTGAGCCTTAGGCCAGCCTTTTTCTTTCCTTTTGATTTGCATTTCTTTCTCTAAGCCTTTTTAATTCAATTCTCTCTCTCTTTTTTTTTCTTTTTTTTCCTTTTTTTTTTCTTTTTTGTAATTAAACTGAAAAATAATTGTTACCTTACAAATTCTATTTGAGGTTATTTTCTTGGCACATTATAAGTCAGAATAATTTTTCTTTGCTTTGCTTTCTACCTTTTTGCCAGCATAAACTGCAAAATTGCTCAATGAAATGAAGCTTATGAGATTCCAAATCTCCAAAGTAATGTCTAGGGAAAGAAAACAGTAATTTGTTTTTCCTGAGAGTTATTTTAGATTCATCTGTTTTCAAGTATCTCAACGGAGGAAAATTCTATACATGAAATCTCCAAATACAATTCCTATTTCACAGTGAGCTCTCCAGGTGGGTTGTCAGCCTGGGATCAGTTACCAGACACCTTGCTAATGCATGAGCTGGGATCCTTAGAGTATGAATAATATAACTTAAACTTTCTCGGAATGAAGTACTGAAATTTATCAAGAAAAATTATTAAATTTCCACTAATTATAAGAAGTAGTTTAGACAATCAATTGCCCAAATGGTAGTGATTAAGCTTACTGTGAAGAAGGCAAGATAGTTTAGAAAATAAAAAATCCCAGAGAAAAAGCAGAAAGCAGCTGCCTTTGCTGCTTGTATTTCTGAGATCTCAGTTAGCCTGCGATCACTCTGGAAAAGGTGGTCCCATGGAGAATAGACACAGGGAAATTATTTCATCCATCTTTATCAGGTCTATGGAGATTTCCAAAGACAGGTGCTGGTTTTGGTACAGGATTATATCATGCAGAATCCGCTCCCCTGGGAGGATTTGTACAGAATGGAGCAGGGCTGGCCAGCAGGAAAACTACCATCCCAGATATTATGCAATTAGGTTGTTGGCCAGGTGACTAGAAAAATAGCCTCTAGCTAGTTGCCAGAGACTGCAAGGTCTGTGAGTGCAGTCCCTGGCTGCAGAGGTAGAAAATGAGACTTCAGTCAGTGCAGGGTTGGAGGGAGTCTTACAGGCCAGTTGGAATCACAAGGTAGAAGTTCTTTTCTGCAGTGGATACAAGCAACATGCCAGGCATACATCTTTTTTTTAATGCAACTCATTCCCCTGCTGATAATGAGAATAACAAGGTAAGCTACAGATTTGGGAACCTGCCTCAGCCTTGTACATGAATGCTGGGATTGTCAAGCCTGGGAGTGTTTTCCTTTACACCGGAAATGAATAATATCTAATGTCATTATTAGCCTGACTATCCTAGAAACATAGATTCCTTACAGCTGGAGGGGACCTTTAACAGTCATCTAGTCTAATTCCCCTGCAATGAACAGAGATATCTCTGAATAACCTGTTCCAGTGCCTCACTACCGTCACTGTAAAAGACTTGTTCCTTATTTCCAACCTAAATCTGCACTTTTTAAGTTTGAAAACATTTCCCCTTGTTCTATCACCACAGACCCTGCTAAAGAATCTGTCCCATTCTTTCCAATAGCTCCCCTTTATATACTGAAAAATCACCTCAGCCTTCTCTTCTCCAGGCTGAACAGCCCCAGCTCTCTCAGCCTTTTCTCACAGGAGAGATGTTCCATCCCTTGGATCATTTTTGTGGCCCTCCTCTGGACACGTTCCAACAGGTCTATGTCTCTCCAGTGCAGTGGACTCCATATCTGGACACGGTATTCCAGGTGAGGCCCCAACAGCACAGAGTAGACAGGCAGGATCACCTCCCATGACCTGCTGGCCACACTTCTTTTGATACAGCAACATAGCCCAGGATACAGTTGGCTTTCTGGGCTATGAAGGCACAGTGCTGGGTCTTGTTCACCTTGCTATCCGTTAGTACCCCCAGGTTTTTTTTGGCAGGGTTTTACTCAATCCTTTCATCCCCCAGATTGTATTGGTAGTGGACGTTGCCTTGACACAGGTGCACGACTTTGCACTTGGATTTGTTGAACCTTCTGGGGCTCTCCTGGGCCCACTGCTCAAGCCTGCCCAGGTTCCTCTGGATGGCATCCCATATGTCAACCGCAACCCATAGTTTGGTGTCATCAAATGATCCTTACACACTTTAGTGTGTAGAACTTCAACAAAACTAAAACAAAGCTCACACAAGTGAGTTTCCTTAAAGGCCAGCTGCTATGAAATCCTGTGCTTAGGAATGAACCCAGGTGACTCAGTTTACTGCAATAACAGAAGCTTTTTATTGTCATCTTAGACAATGGCTTATTGTTCTAATACTGATTACTGTGCCATAACTCCTCATGAATGAGGTTTTTAAAGAGTCTGAAAAGTCTTAACATACCAAAAATAAGGATGAAAAAAATGAGAAAAAAAAAAGCATCAGAAAAAATATATTAATTGCAATCATCTTTTGTTTACCTTTCTTCTAAAAAGAGGTGATCTAGAACTATATTTGGCTGTGTAGACTGAAGCTTAGTACTCAAACCTTCTGAAGCACCACTTATGGTAATAACACCATCTGAATAAATATTCTGTTTAAGTGGAACCTGCACTAGTGTTGTCTTAATTAAGACTCCACCACTGTCATATTGCTGTCAGTAGAAGGAAATTCAGTTCCCAGAAGCTGTCTCAGTGAAACATTCAGTTGAATACGTGAGTTCCAGCTAAATACAAACTTTCCAGTTCAGTGTCACTGGGACCTTGGTGAATGTTGTGAACTACTATTTCCTGAAAGAGACAAGCAGTGAGTTCTTACCTGAGTAACTGTACTGGACATGGGAACTGAAGAAACATTTTTAAATGAACCCTAGCTTCTTCCATTTATTGAAAGCTATATTATGTCTGCAGTGACAACCTAAAGTACGCAGAAATTGAAATATTCTTCCTTGAGCTAGCATTAGTCCCATTTATTCTATCACATTAGCCTTTCATAAAACAACAGAATAGGATTAAAGAACAAAATCTATTGTACTGTTCATATAAATTAAGTGTATTCAGGAACACTGTGTAACACTAGAAATCAATTATCTGGTTTCATTAATGGTCAGAAATAGACACATCTTTCTGCATTTTGTGATTTGTAGTAGGTTTTGCAAAGAACAATTATATTTATCAAATGTAGCACCCAAAGAGAAAGAACAGCATGAAACATGAAAAACCTCTGTTCTTTGAAAACCAAAGGCATTCTTCAATTTTAGAGACTGATTCAGGTACATGAGTACTACAAGTGTGACATAGGCTGAGCTTGGAGTCAGCTTGCTTCTTTTTGTCTTTGGAGTGGGCAGAGAATGGCTGGTCCTGAGGCCAGTTTGTATGGGTATGTTCTTTGTGCCGCCAGTGCACTGTAAAAACCAAGGGGATCTCTCTCGGGTAGCAGTTGAGCCCACAGTAGACGGAAAAACTAATTTATAAACCTTGCAAAACTAAATGGAAGGTGTTCAAACATCATATTTCATTTTTTTTTTCTAGCATGTATGATCTTTAGTCAAAGCATTGCAATAGATTTCTGAGGACTGTCATGAAAATTATACCATATTAAATGATTTATGTAGATGAGTATTTCTGGACTGTCTGATGAGGCTCACTACATTTCAGGCATAAATCAGGGATAAAGATGTTCTGTAAGCTTAGATGTCTGCCAGAAGAGACAATGCTCTTTAAATCTTGATTTTGTTTTGTTGTGTTGTTTTTCTTGTGCTGTTTTTTTTTTTTCAGATGAAATCCAGCCAGTTAACAATAAATATTCCTTTTTATGCACCTTTATAGCGCTTTTTAATTAAATACACCATTAAGCTGAATACTAAATGAATTTTGTGGGTCAGAAGATGAACTATTTGCAGATGATTACTTGCTCAAGGCATGTTTAGAATCCCACTGAAATTAAAATAATTCTTTTCAATTACTTCAGTAGGTTTGGAACTAGACACCAAAGCAGTTTGATTGGAGCAACTGAGACAACTCCATGTAAGGGACTGCAATCTCATACGAGAAGGGATTTGTATGTTTCATCCAACAAAAAGAGAGCCATAATAGTTATTAACTTGTAAATGTTATGGAACATAAAATCATCTAGCATTAATTTGGCAAACTATTTTTCAACAATAGAAATGGCTGTTTGATTGGCTCCAGAGAACAGTAGTTTGTTAGCATCCACACTTTTCTATTTGAGGTTGTAGGAATGCTTTTGAATAATTAGTATTCCAGAAGGATTCCCTTTTTATATGTGTGTATATATACACATGCATAGGTCTAAGTATTTATTTAAACAGTCCAACTACCCCTACAATTACCACAATTAGCAACAGACCTTTTGTAACATTTATGGCTTTTCATACTCCTGTGTCAGACACTGGTGTCATGTGGATATTTTCATCTCTGCCTTTAAGTGGGAATATTTCTGTTTGTACAGACATATGAAATTACTGGAAGTCAATGAATTAAAACTTTATTCACTCAGGAGAAAATGTCCTTCTTATAAAGACTGATGGAACAACCACCAGCAACTTCAAGAAATTATGTTTACCATTCTCTAGATGATCACAGCTTGAACTAATTTTGATCTTTCCATACTTCACATCTATCTTCAACTCATTTGTGGCAGACCAACGAAAAAACAGATAGATAGATGTTTAACTGTATGATGTTAAGTCACTGTTCTCTAGTAATTCCCTGTTTTAAACGTGTACATGTACTGAGTAATATAAATAACTATTTTCTATGATTATTTACAATCATAACCATGAGAGGTTTATTGTTTTTGCTATGTTGTTGTGGAAGAGCTTTAAAGTATCCTGTTAAAGACCAGGATCTATTTGTACCAAAATCCAAAATCTGTCCTCACAAGATATAAACAGTTTTCATTCCAGAGAGTTCACACTTGAAAAACCCAGTGTGGAGGCTGCAAGCATGTGGTCATCAAAATAAGTTCTAAGAAAAATAGCCTGTAATCAAGTGTTTACTGATTATTTGTAACTAGTTCCTTAAAGGCTAACAAGCCTATAATTCTGACAGATTTAATATAAAATTATGTTCTTCTAACTCCACAAATTATTCCTGTTATTGAGTATAATAGATAATGATCTGTAGATTCTTATCCAAAGTTTACAGACATCTTTCTCCATGAACCCTACTGCTCGGTACCAACCAGACTGCAATTTACTGCAATGCTTAGAAAAAAAAAAAAAACAACAGTCTCCTCTTCTGTTGGAAAAATCAACAAAAATGGCAGGCTCCTGAGCTGTATGAAAAAGCTACTAAAAAAGGAAATTTTCTAACCATTTTAAAGTTCTCTCTCTCCCCCCATCCTGTTGTTTTTTCCTCCTAGTTCCAGTCTTTGCAGACTTTTGTGCATTATTATTGAAGGAATCTACAGTATTCTCACTTTTAAAGATTTTGCTTGAAACGTCCAGATATTCAGATGGCATCATACGGAAGACAAACAGTCTGTTTTCATTATAGGGCTGCTTCTCTATCTGCCGGACTGTATATCTTGTTTATCGAAGCGTCATTTTTAAGGGAATCTTCAGAATCATTAAAGATTCTGAGTTGGGATGGACCCATAAGGATCATAGAGTCCAAATCCTGGCTCCACACAGGACCACCCAAAATACAAACCCTGTGTCTGAGAGTGTAGTCCAAATGTTCCTTGAACTCTGACAGCTTGGTGCCATGACCACTGCCCCGGGCAGCCTGTTCCAGGCCCACAGCCCTCTGGTGAAGAACCTTTCACTAACAACTACCCTGACCAAGTACACCCTGTAGATATGTGAGAACAGGACGAGACCCTTTGGAGCCTACACAGCCCTGCCCTCATCACCCTGAGACTCACATGTTTCAAAAGGTCAGGAGAGATTTTTGAGGCATACATTTTACACAAACCCATGTCACATCAGATCCCTGTTGCTAGGGAAGTTACAGCAAGCTGTGCATGGGATCTACAACTGCTGGAAATTTCTTTCAGCTCAACGTGATTCACAGACATGAGCACTAATAAGAACATAGTGTATTATTAAAAATATCAGCTTGACAGGGCTCAGCAAGTGCCTGTAGCAAGTGTACCTCAGAAATGGGGAAAAAGCCCGACTCCATTAACTCTCTGCATCTGAGCCTTCTTATCTGAGGAGGGAGGCAGACAAATTACACGAGGTTGAGATTTTAATGAGAAGAAGTGGAGTATTAATGAAATGCTAATGAGATCTACATAATCTAGTGTGTCACTGCAGGCTCTCAGTCCTTTCAAGCCTGGTAAACAAAACAGCAAACATTACTTTGCCTGAAGTAGATTCATGGATTTAGCAGTGGAATTTAAAAGCATTAAAAAATACCTTATGATGTCCTCAGTAGCGACATTAGATCTTGATTTTTTAGAAAATCAATTTCCCAAAAGTAGAAGTAAGACCTCAAGATTTCCTCCTGCCGTGGATTTGCTGCATATAGCTTTAGAGTCAGGCCGCACAAGTGACCAGGTGGTTTGCACAGGGTTAAGTGACACCATTTTTACTTAGGTAACAAGTCTGTAAGAAGAGCTAGAGCTGAAACACAGGTTTCAGTGGAAAGCATCTTGTGGGAAAAGGAGATAAGTCACAGAACTTTGCACATGAGTTTGTTTTTCTAGGAGAAAATGGCGCCCAGGAAAATGAGAATGGGAGAGCAGTATCTGCATCCAAGCAGGGGAGAGAGTCCTAACTGGCAAAATAAAGGTCTCTGTGACCAAAACGTCTTCCTGGGGAAGCTAACAAAGATCCTTGGAGTACAGCAAAATGCAGACAGAGCAGTAGAAGCAGCTGATCAGAGCAGTATTTTTCTTTGGCAGAAAAATAACCATTTTGAATGAAAATATATGCAAATTTTTCTGTTTACTTCTCTATGCAGTCTGAGAAAGCGATTGCCAGGAGCCCCAGATCACCCTCATTTTCTCATGCAGTGAGGGTGGTAGCCAGCTGTAAAACCAAGGCTTTGACTTCACATTGGTCTGAGTCATTTCTCTGCTCAAAGCCCTGGCAGAGGGGCTGAAACTGATACAGGTGTTCTTATAAATATTTCTCCTTTCCTGCTACTCTCTTTCCAGTGTGTTTCCAGTGCTCAAGCCTATGGGTAGCTTTCAGGCAAGAGATTTTCCTTTGCAGTGACTTAACTTTGGGCCCAAATAGGCTGTCAGAAGACTAGAGTGCTAAAAAAGGCAGAAGTAGGTTGGAACTATTTTTATAGCCCTGTGATCCAAAGGCGATCTTTGTCTTATACAGGAGAGAACAAGTTTCAAGCTGTTCTATTTTGTTTCCTTGTTTTACAGCCTTCAGTAGCCCGCTCTGCCCCTCAGGGATCTGTAGGACACGGGGCCACAGCTGCCGCTCATCTCCCTTCCAGCAAAAGGACTCTAATTCACAGAGGAAAAATTTAAGTTAGTGCTCTCCTGGTACAGAAACAGCCAAAGGCACCATAGAAGATGTTCAGAATTATTCTTTACATCATTTGATTTCTTTATACATGGCTCCTAAGAAAACTTTACATACGAACTGAACTTCAAGTCAGATTTCAGTGGTAACATCCACCACTGCTACATTTACAAGTTTGAGGCTTTACTAAAATGGTCTTAAATGTAGTTCTTCTAACCTGGAAGAAGATTCTTGTTCTTGCAGCTACCAGAACAATGCCAGCTCACTAAAGCTCATTTGGATCCTCTACATATAGCATGAAATTGCTGATTCAAAACACCTTCTTCCAAACAAAAAACTTATTTCCCACAGGGAGAAGAAAAATGCAGATAAAAAATAAAAGAAGTCATTCGGCAGCTTCAGATGGATTTTTACCTTGAATCTGTTTTCCTATAGGTTTTTACTTTTATTCTTCCAAGGAAGAAATGTCTTTCCATTTCAACACTTCAGCTATACATATATCATAACAATTTAGCATACGTTCCTCCAACCTTTGATTAATGTCTTACCTTTTACTTAAATACCCATTAACATGAAATCATCACAGTAATTTCAGTTGAATCCCCATATCACTGCCATATTGTTAATGAGAACATGATTAGCATCTGAAATTTTCAAGGGATGATTGCTAAACTGTTTGGATTCTTCCTGTCAAGACAGACTCTCTAGTTATTTTACAGCAGGAGAAAAGAGAACTTCCAATCAGATTCTTCCACATTTCTTTGTATGAAAATTCCAAGTCAAGATAAGTGCACAATTCCTGAAACTTAGTTGGTATTTGGGTGAAAAATGTGCTGAGGTTACTGTCTGACATGCTGATCAGAATTACTTTATTACTTCTTTTTTTTTTTCCTGACTGATTTGTATGTTTCCATCAGATCCTTTTCTTCCCTCTGAGTTTATAAGTCTGGGGACAGGGATTACCTCTTATGGAAACACAAGTCACAACATATTTTATCTTCTAAAATTCTGCTTCTGAAACAAATTTTACTTTCATTTACATGAAACCACATGCAAATCATATACATTCTAAAATGTTATTTTCAACAGAAATAGTCCTCCATATGCTTTTGTTGATTTTGTTACCTGCTGTATTAAGTTTCAAGTGCCAGGATTAAATGACTGACAGTGTATTTATTTGTTGCAAAAACTTTCAAGATCCACTGAAAATCTCAATAGTATCTATCTCTGACCATGGCAAGAAAATAATACTCACTACATTCCCCTACCTCTGTTCTCTTATATGTGAAATGAAGACAACACTGACTTGACAGAGCTACAGTTCAATATTTGAATTCATTAGTGTTTGTAAAATACTGTCCAAAGTGGAGTTTGCTGGAAGTACTGTTACCTTAAGAAAAATCATCTCTTCCCGTGTTTTCCAAAATCTTCCCAGAACTAGGATAATGCTGTTTTAACACTAAAAGGAAATCTGCGCAGTAAGTATTGTTTCATTACCTTGTGCCACATTAGCATTAGATTTTTTATCCCTTTCCTTGTGAGCCTTGTGTTCTTGGACGTATAGATAAGGGCTAACATAATCTGTTGAGGGTCTGCAAATAGGGAAGATGAGTTCACAGAAAGCCATGTGCTGCTGTTACCATGTCTGCATGAAAGAACTCAGATACTTCTGCTTTGAATGCAAATTAGGTCAGCTGCCAAAGCAATCTCCTGATACCACTGCCGAGGCTTTGCCATGGTGCTTCTTCCAGCTGTGTTGATTCATGTCTTTCAGATACCAGTGACAGAGTTCTACCATCTCAGATAAAGAAAACATCATTATTATTTGACTCTTGCCCATTCTCAGATTTCCACTGACCTTGTGGGTTTTTATAAGTGTTAATGAGGACTGACCTGTATTTTTGGCAGGGTCTGATGGTCAAAGCACCATGTGTGCAGCACCTGTGCTTTGTCTCGTTTAGCATAGTTGATTGTATTGTGAATTTACATGGCTTTGTTACTCTCCTTTCACTGCTTAATTGAATGAAAATTACCTGAGGTTCAGTTTATTCCTTGTACAATATAAGCAACCAGTAGACTTGTATCCTGTTTACTGCTCCTGTTTATTGAACTTGTCTTTCTCTTAATTATTGAGATGTCCACTTTAAATACTGTATGAGAACTGTTGAATCACGGCCTGAATCTCTGATTGACCACCTGAGGCGAGCACTGAGTCAGCTGTAGGGGCACAGGTGAACACAGTTACACCTGAGTGACCGGAAGGGGTGGAGCCTGGCTCCCCCCCCTCCTAGACCCCATTTAAGGGCTGACTCCCCAGGAGGAAGGATCTTGATCTGGAGGTGCTCCTTCTGGGAACCTTTCTGCAACCCCAGGATGCAGGTAAAATCTTTATTTCATTTCTACTTTATAATAGGATAATCTCTCCTATCCTATACCTGTTTGCCACTGTTATAATGCAGTATTTGAATCATTTCCAGGTTACTAGAATGTTGTTTCATAGGACTGAGAATATCACAACTTCTTAGCTTACTCATCTGTAAATAAGATATTCTTCATCTTATTTGGTCCCCATCACAGAAGTAATGTAGCAGTATTATTAGAGGTTTTATGCAATGCAAATAAAGTATATGTGTCTCTACATAAGGTCTTAGATACTTAGTAGAATATTAGCTATTATGATAACTGGAGCACTGTAATTGTATTAGTTTAAAAACATTAAATTTTTTTTCTTCTTTATAAGGTTATGTCTGGCCTGTGTAGTATACTGCACAAATGCAACACCTGAAAGCTGGAAGCAGTTGGTTAAGCAGTTAAGTGAGCCACAGGGGTTGATAACAGAGGAACAGTTTGAGGAGCATTTACTGAAGATGAAGAGAAAGGTAATTTAGAAAGCAAATTCAAGTTTAGTTCAAGTGTAGTCAAGGGGAAGAGGGAATGTAAAAACCGGTGTGTTACACATCTAGATTTTTGTTAGTTCCTTCAAAGACCAAATTTTGGTTTGTTATTTTTAAAGTCCTCTACAGTTAATGGAAAGACAGATCTGCCATTCCTGTGTGGACCATATATCCTTAAAATCAGTGTCTAAAATACTACCCTTGAGCACTCTTTCTCTCTCCCTCTCTTCATCATGGGTAAGGGAAGATGTCTTAGAAAGATAGTTTCTACAAATGGCTTACTTCTGAATAAATTTTCATTAAAAAAATTCAGTCAAAAAAAAAAAACAAGGAAGTTACAGCTTGCTCAGTCACTTGCATGAGGAATGCTCAGACACCAAGATTTTCTGTTTTGGCAGTTTCCAACACTAGTACGAAATGCGAATATTTTCACAGAAACTGTGGTATCTTCTTGATTAATCAGTTTTTACATCAGATGTACTCAGAAAAATAGTACAGTCAGTAAGAAAATGGAGATCACACTACACTTTTCCTGGCTTGTAGATCATAAATAACTGGAGGAGGCACTTATACTGACATCTACTCCTGGAGCTGTAGCTTAGCAGGTTTGTCTCCCAACAGAGTCCCTCAGCATCCCATGCTGAGGTCCTGATAGCAGACTGTTTCTCTCTGAACCAAAGACACCAAATCTAGCCAGGAGACACCAAGCTCGAGAATGCCTTGCAAGAGATGTACATCCAATCAGAGAGGTGACTCATGAACACCAGCACAGGTACTAGCACCACTTTTTTTTACAAAGTGAAGTGGTGGAAGGGTAGAGATTTCAGAATGGCTTGACTTCTTGAAGAGCTTCAGTGATAGACCAAAAATGCTTGGCTCTGCCTTGGGTCACAGGTCTCTTTGGGCCTTGGCTAGCCATCATGTGGATGCCTAAAGTGCAGCAGATGTCTGCAGGCTTACGTGAGTCCTTTGTGTTCACTCAAGATGGCTCTGGGGATAAGAAGGCAGAGGGCTGGCAGGCTCCAGGTCTGCTCCCAAGTAAATAGGAAAAAGGAGATATGCTGATTTAATGTTGAGCTCTCCATATGAGAGCAGCTGAGCAGTGGCAGTAGAAGAGGGAACCAGGAGCAGCTTTGTGTGGTTCACAGGTAAGAGTAATGGCCAGCACCAAGTCACATTGTACTGTTTAATTGTTTTCTTCCCTGGCACTCTTTCTATTTTTAGATCTTCTAATTTCCTGTAATCTTTCCACAGTTACATGTGAGCAGGTAAACAGATTGTTTTGAATTAAACAGCTGTGCTAATTTACTGCACTGTTAAAAGCATAGCTTGAATGTGCCATTCACTGCGTGCTGGAACTGGATGTACTGGTGTGTACAAATGGACACACATCTCCCTACAAATTAAAACTTCCACAGCCCACAGAAGAGGCAGGACAGGGCAGCAGGCAGCTGGGGGACATTCTGTTCCACCAGGGTTTTTCTACAGAGGAGGCTGTAACTGTGCTTGAGGGGGACCTGAGGCAGCTGTTCCCAGGGCAAGAAGGAATGGACATCTTCCTGACAGCACTACTGAGTGAGCCATAGCCTTCTCCTGTTGTTGATTTGCTGCCTGGGACTTCCAGGAAGCTGTGTTGGTCAAGGCAGATTGTGTCTGATCTCCTGACCACAAGTGCAGGTACAGGTGCTCTCTTTCTGCCCTCTCTCCTTGTCAAAACAAGGAACATTTCTTTCTCCAAGCCTTATAGTAGTGGAGTTTTACTTTGGCCAGTCATCAGCCACCCAAAAGGAAAGATAAAATGGACTCTGCGGACACATCCGCATTCTCACACCCATCTATACACTTGAGGCCAGAGAGGGGGGAAAAAAAAAAAAAGGATCCATGGAACTGTCCTAAAGCACCAGAACAGGTAAAACTGGTTGTGAACTCAGTGGTCCCCAGTGGTCAAGGTTGCCTCACAGTTTATATACCAGTTCTGCCCTTTCCTACTAAAAGATAAAATCTCAAACATTTTTCAAACAGTTTTTCTATAAAATCTTCTTTCTTTCTGGATTGAATTTCTGGGACTCCAAACATATATGTTAAATGAAAACCATGAAAAGTGGAAGGCTGTTATGATCTTGTGAAACTGATCTAGGAAAATATCCATATTAAATAAGTCCATGGAGAAAATAAGGGATATTGCAGTCAACATAAAGTAATATACTTTTTAAATTTTTTATATTCTTGTCAGTAGTTTGAGATTACTCTCCTTTGTAATTCTCACATCCAAGACCGTATCTTCTAAAAAGCATCCCTGAATTTCTAAATCTTGCTTCACTGAGCATTTCTACCAAGAGCCAAGGAACCAAATTACAATTACCTTTCTAAGAGACCTAATGGCACATAAAATACTTGAGTGAATGTATATGACTCTTCACCATGTCTTGACTGCCCTCAACCTAAAACAATTCTAAGAGAAAAATCCAATGATACCTCCTGATAGGTAATCAACCCTTTGAAACACTATTTCCACATTTCCTATGTATTTATTCTTTACATTCTAGAGCTTCTAGGTTAACAAGTAAAAACAAATTAGGTTACAAATATGTATTTGTAGCTCTCTCTATATATGTAATTTGTAACCTATATAAAAACACATATGTATGCTTACATATATAGATGTTTTTAATTGAAAATAATATATAATTTGTTCAATAAACAACTCTGTGTTAACAAGTTCCTATGTTGACAAAAATCGGTGCTTGATGGCAAGGAAACTTGAAAAGAGGAGAGAGAGAGAAAGAAAAAGGGACCAGGTGGCTTGTCCCAGGCCTGCCAAGAACACTTTAGGGCTTTGAGAATGTGTACTCCTCTACTTGGCTGAGTGCTGTTTCTGTCTCATCCACTGGAAGATTTCTTGTCTTTCACCTAGCTTGCTTCTACCAACTGCATATAACTTGTTCTCTGCTCATTTTCTCTGTTCTTCAGCAAGGTGTCTTATCATCGATTGTTCATCTTTCTTTGTGTCAAATTTTTTTTCTTCTTGTGGATACCAGGTGCCGATAGATTATTGCTCTCCTTTTGTTTTCACCTTCCCCATCCTCCCCACTTCTCTTCCCAACTAATCAAAAATTAGCATTTTCAAGTGTTCCACTGTTGGTTGAAAATGTTGCTAATTCTCCTTAATATACTGACAGTACTGATGAGTACAGTTGCTCAGAGCAATCATGAACAAAGATATGGTTTTCCTCAGCTCACCTATCTTCCTTGTTCATCTCTGAAATTCAGTCCAGCACTCACAGAAATTGATGATTTTTTTCTTTTGACTTCAGCAGCTGTAGAGATGAGTCCCTTGGGCAGCAGCTAGTCCTCTGACTTTAATAACAACAGGATACTGGGCCCCATTTCTCATCTGTATTTTAGACATCCAGTTCGTTCTGCAGTGCAGTTAATTGTAGGATTGACAAACAGATTTATCTATGAGTTTCCTTGCTCATCAGAGGTCCACATACTCCCTATAAAGCTTATACATTCCTATGATTACCTCAGTTAGAACCCTACCACATTTCTTTAATAGAGGACTAGTACCTTCATCTCTTCATATTTCTTAAACATAAGTTAACTTGTATGTAACAGACAACATTTTCCACTGAGTTCAGTACATCCAGGACCAATTAAACATTGAAGCATTTGTGCTATTAATTTATGCCTGTGTAATATCTGTCTGTGTGGGATTTCCAGATGTCTGAAGCCTAGCCAAAGCTTCTCCTTCATCAGTGCTTCTGGACATCTGGAAATTCCAGATGAGTAGCCAAATCTGTTTTTCACATGGACGTTTCTGGGTTGAAAGAGTCCACATGCAGAAAACCAGATGTATAGATATATGGTATCCTTAGGATGAGGTGAGAATACTTTCACTGTTATAAAAAAGAGAATTACCAAAAAAAAAAAAAAAAAAAAAAAAA
>PPHD01001738.1:0-40536 GCA_002909625.1 Bambusicola thoracicus
CTTGAGCTGCAAAAGGACCTTATTTCAGAAAAGAACTTTTTTTATATACATGATTGTTTAAAAAATAAATCAATTTACCTTGTTTCCATGCAAAACTACAACAACAACAACAAAAAAACATATGGGATACTGAGATACGGGTATGGAGCTACTAGAGACCATAATGTAGAAGTAGGTTAGTCAGGGAACTGTGAAGTGGAACTTCCAAGCATTACATTACAATATGTATTTTATTCCCCACTTCATTTAAGGATACAAATGTTGAATCATTCCATTAAAGCTATTTTTGGTTTGCAAGAAATATAGTAAAACACTGAAACAGTAGGATGCTATTACTGTAAATCATGACATAAACAGTAACATTACTATGTTTGTTATTCCCATGGATTTTCCTGAAAAACAAAATGGTAAAGACACAGAGTACACCATGTTAAGAGTTAAAACTCTTAGGAAAAAAAAGCCCAACTGCCTGGCCTTAAGTCAGAAGAAAAAAAAAACCAAAATGAAAAGCCTCATAATTCATAATTCTTGAAGTTTTGGAAAACGTACTATATTTAAATGGTTTTTACCTGCCTTTCTAATCAGTCCCAGGAACAGTTTTGGACCTTTAAGAACAGTTCTACAGCTACAGCCCTTTAAGGTGGCAAAAAAAAATTAGTCAAGGTTTCTGTTTAGACATATGATGGAACATCTTATGCCATGGGAAAAGTGTTGTTCTTTAAGCAACCTATTTATATAGTCATAGCTGTATGTTGCCTGTCATTTATGTCATAGCACTGATGGGAATACTATGGCAACAGCAATGCAAAGAGAGGAGCAGGAGGTACTCGCTATCAACCAAGCACATTTCTGAAAGACCTTTAAAAAATCAAAGTACTTCTAAAATTCTCAAATCTTAGAAAAGGAAGGCAAAAGGAATTGCAAATGGAGACAACAGAGCCACATAAAATGGGACATTAGGAGAAATTGTCAAAAGAGAGCATGTGAATGGTAACAGATGGTAGAAAAAGACATGAACTCAGGAAGACAGGCAAGATAAAAATACAAAAAGGAAAAAAAGAAAGGAACTGAGCAGAAAGTCAGTGACAGTATGTGTGGGGAAACAGGCTCTCCTGATGACTGAAATACAGAGGCCAAACAGAGTAGTCCAACTCTGAAGCACTTTCCATAAGCTCCAACACTTACACTTCTAAGGTGAAAAAATAAAAATAAAAATAAAAGAGGAAATAATTAAAAACAAAACTGCTTAACAGGAGGTAACCTTGAGCTTTCCAAGCTACCTTCCTAGCTTTCACAAGAATTCACTGCTGTCTCTGTACTGCTGAATTCTGAACTAGAAAGGCAAATGGCCCAGATGGACAAGGTGGAAGGGGGAAAAAAATGAGTCTACTCTTTCATCTATGCTCATAAATACAATTGTTCGGTTGTTGTTGTTGTTTTGTCCAATGCACTAAATATTAGTGTCAGAATCTAAATATTGTTATAGCAGCCATCAAATCATACCTTGAGAAGTAAAGATAATATAAATATTACAGCTATCTAATGGAGTAAGACTTGAAGGTAGAATCTAAAGCCACTCTTTACACAAAAGACTCTACCTGCTCCCACACAGTCAGGATTCCCATAGCTTAACATAGGACTGGACTGATAGATTTTGCTGAGGAAAATCACAGATTGGTAGCAAATGCATTAAACAGGCTGTAAAGGCAGCACTGCACTATTTTTTGATATCCAGGATCAGACTTAATGAATAAATATGATTTGATTATACCTTGTAGCAACTGCAAGAAGTTTTAAGATAAATGCACCACAGATTGCTTTAGGAATATTACACTGGCATCCAAAACTCCTACAGTATCTAAGTATTGAAAAATTATTATATTCATATTAATTACATGGACAAATTGAGTTAGTATACCACTTCTTTTCAATATAACACCCCTTTCATTTGCTTCTAATCAACTTGGGACCCCTTAAATAGGCTCAATTAAATGGCTTTGTTAAAACAGCGTTTCTCAAAACAAAAGATCCCTGTAACACCAACTCTCTTTTTCGGACAGTACTATGATTGTAATGCTATTTAACTAAAGACTGAGCAATTTAGAACTATTCCAGTTCACAAAACCTTTCTCTGAAGTGTCCACAGATAATAAAAAGGTTTCTCTATTTCAGAAAACACTGTATTTCAGAGTTTTTGAATCCTGTTTGATGTTGGAATGGAGTAAAACTTTATTCTGTAAATCTCAGCTGCTGGATTGCTAGGAATGTTCTTTCCTGGTACTGCAGATTTTTGTGGTTGTGTTTTTTGTTTGTTTATTTGTTTGTTTGCCGTAAGTCACCAACATAACTGATTAAGTAGCATCTACCCTCCTAATCACACATACTATGCTTTGTTTAAAGAACTCACTGATTTTTATGGCAGTTAAGAGCCTTTACTGCTATTTCTTATCATCTCTGATGACAAGAAAAAATGTAAAGCTTTAGCCTGACAGGAATTCCCCTCTTCTTTACAGTGCCAAGGGAACAAATGATAACCAACATCCTTAACTTTCTTTCACGCTCCAAACTGTTTCAAAGAGAAATTATTTTCCAGGCCTTACTATTTGCCCACACAATACACTCCCCACATAATATATTTTGTGATCATATTCAAAGAGTAAGACCTACCTCACAGAGAAACAGACAATTTGTTATATTCTCAGGGCTTTCAAATTCATTCCCTTATATGATTTTACTCTAAACCCACTAAGGGACTGATTTATTCTTTGATCTATCTTTTATTAGTGTGATGGTACTGACTTCAATGAGGTTACTTTAATTTGATTCTTATCCAGTGATGAACTGGAAATGTGTCTCGCCATGCAAAACACCACCCCACACCCACTGAAGGCAACAAAAGAATTAAATGAGCGTAGACCACAACCCGCTTACTGTCCTATGAACAGATTTCACTGTTTTAAAAACAGAGTATTTGGAGTATATGTCATCGTTTTTTTCACGTTTATTTTACTTTTTACGTCCACCACCACCACCATCACAGGCAGTAAGAAACACTCTTTCCTTAATGAAATAAAGTTGATGAGAAAAAGGCAGATTCCTGCAGCTCCATGAGCAAACTGCCAAGGTGTGTAAAACAAGAAATTCTTAGATTGCTACTGAAACAGAATTCTACATTCCTGATACTAATCTGCAACTAAAAGCAAGAGTGCTTATTAAAGCTTGTCTCAAGATGCTGGAAACAGCGGGCAGAACTACAAATACACAACAGGCAATAATCACGCTGTACGGACAAACTGTACTCAATCACACTGGTATCTGGCATAAACAGTAATTTCTTCTAATTGTCCCAAATGAATCCCCGTAAAGCTGTTTTACTAAAATGGTAAGCACAGACCACATCTGGGAGAATGCATCTACCAAATACTCAGCAAACACTTTTAAAATATCCTTTAACGAATTCCAGAAACCTGTGAGAATAAGAAGTATAAAGTTCATTTATATACTGTCAGCAGTAGGAAACAGCTGCTCCTGCTGTTAGCATCGCAAACAGTTTTGCTCTAGAGTTGAACAGAAAGCTAAGGGTGGAGGACAGAAATAGTGGAAAAGATCTCCCTGATTGTATGTATGGATATCTTAATTTTAAACATGAGTGTTCCTATCTAAGAAAACCAATAAATGTATAAAGGTCTGAGTGCCACAACTCCCAAGTTAACACAACATCACTCTACAAGTTTAAGTATATATATATATTCACTAAAACTCAATTACTTGCAAAAAAAAAAAAAACCAAGTTATTAATAGCATGATACACAATGTCACTGCCTGTTTTTCATTTGCATTTTGACACATGAACACCTCTCTGCATTAAGTGAAACTTGCTTTAGAGTTGTTCCTTGAAAATCTGTTCAGGACTCAAATCTGAAAATTAGACATCTACTAAATCAAGCAAAAGTATCATCCATCAGCGAATGACAAGAGCACATGCTGCCACAATAAGAATACACGAACATGTGATTGCTGGGTGTATTTCAACTTCAAGCACGTTTTATTTATTTACAAGGGAATGTAAATCTGATTTTAGTCATTTGTGTCAAATCCTTCGAAACAGTGATTGTCAGGATCACCTGTTTCATACATAATGCATTCTGCCTTATTGACTTACTGCCAGTTCATAACTTTCATTATTGAATAGTAGGAAAATACACTTCACAGTTTCTACCAAGCAATTCAAGCATTTCTGAATAAAGACAGGAATACTGCTTACAGCTGAATGCTATGCTGTCTATTACCTACTCACAGTAAATACAATTCTGACGAGAATCCAGGCACACACATAATGACTTTGCTTCATTGTAGACTAGCAGAAATCAGCCGCTTTCTTACCTCAACCCCTTTCAGTTCAAGACACTGAGGTGACCTAACTGCATTAACATAAACCTCTCAAAAGCTCCACTGGTAAGAACATTGCTCCAAAGACTTTTAGAAATAGATACACATAAACATATGCCTCTTTTTCTTTTAATAAAGAGATGTAGTTTAAAAAGAAAAACTACTTATGTTTTGAAATTCTTGCTAAATTCAAGATATATGAAATTTTGCACCAGCTGAATCATTCCTGAAAAGAAATAAAAATGTAAATGCTCTCCTGGGCAGCAGTATTCACGTATTGAATTTCAATTAAAATCAGAGCCTTACCTTTTTTCTACAAATTACTTTTTCAATCGGTTAAACTTTCATATTTCCATCAGTTACTCTCTCTTGATACATTCCCAAAAGCATAAGCTTCCTGTGAAGTCACTCTCAGATTTTTTAACATGTTCTTAGAGTATTCCCACAAGCCTAAAAGGAAAAGACTGCTGAACTTTCTCCATACTGCCTGCTCAGCAAGTAATCAGTGTGCTATCATGATGGAGGACCAGCACACTGCAGTAAGAAAGCATTCATAAAACATATTTTAATATTTGTTTATTCCAGCCTCCCATTGAACTGTGTAGAAACGGACACTTCTGCTCCATTTGTGATGCTGACAGGCTCAGGAATGACCACGTTTATCGATGAACAATGATCTTCATACAGATACACAGTCCTTACTTAAAATAATTCATTACTCAAAATTATTATTAACAACTAGCTAAGAATCAAAGACCTTCTGCTTATTTTCTTATTTCTCAGTAAAACGTAAGAAAATAGTTCGGGTAGTTTTAAATTCACTCGAAAAAACTTCACAAGACGCAAAATGGCTCTCATGCAACTCACTGACTTTAAGCAGAAGTTTACACAACACAGAAACAAAGCAAACCTTAATGGTGCCCTAGATCCTGCAGAATCACTTCAGTAAGATCAACACATTCTTCACTCACTGGCAGCATAGTTACCTGTTCTCATATGGGATTTTTTTGTCCTTTTTACAGATAGCGTACATGGAAATGAGATTCAAACTAGAAGGTACTGGTCAAGAGTTGAAAGCACAAAGTATAACGCAAAAGAGGTTTTCCATACTTCAGCATATAATTCTCACCAATTAACAGCCTAATCAGCATGTTTGTCCAAAACTGTCATGTAGATACAGCACAAAAGAATAAACATTTATAAATAATAAATGTAAACACAAGCCTGGAAGCCTTAAGAATACCAAGCACACAGGCACAAATTGCACAGCAGAAGAAGCAGTCTCTGAAGTTACTGATGGGCCCAAGTGCTGGAGAAGCAAGCAACAGCTTGTTCACTATTTCCCCAGCACCAATAAAACACGGAGGACGGAACGCAAAAGATTCTGAGAGAACATGTGAGCATGGGTTTTTTGCAAGGATAGAGCCAACCCCCCTGGTGATAAGCTCTGTTAGAACCTAAGTCAGAAGCACGGACCTTTTACAGGAGAGAAAGCAAAACAAGGGCGTTAGGCAGACATCTCTCTCTCGTCGTCCCGACAGGACAACAACTTCCCGCCGAGCTCAGCCTGAGTGCCGTCACGGAAACAGTCGCCGCGGCGCCGGTTCCCTCAGCGCCCGAACCCACGGCCGCGTTCGAGAACGTTCGGCGGGCGCCGCGAGCTTCCCGCTGCGCGCCGCACCTCGCGCCCGAGGCTTCCCGCACGGCCCCGTCACGGCCCGCTGAGAGGCGTGGGACAAGGTACGAGTAAAGTAGCGCTGACGTAAAACACTGAGGCACTGCTCGCCTGCGGAAGAGCAAACCTGTTCGATTGAACAGGCACAGGTTTGCGCATCCTTCTTTGCATGCAGTCAGCTGATGAAGAAAGCTGGGCTAGTGGGCTTTGAAAATTGCTACATGAATAAGCACTTACACTGTGGCCCTCTATGCATTCTGGCCCCTTACCCGAGTTCCATAACATTAATGGGATAAATTATTCTGTGCTCCCTTTCCCAAAGCTCCTTCAGTGCAGTGGTTTTGGTGGAGACTTTCAAGAAATAATATCCATATTTAGAGTCTGTGAAGTGCTTTGGGGATCTTTCAAGATGAAAGGTGCTATATATACAGAGGGGGTCAGCAATAGTGGCTGCAGTGCTGTGTGGAGTGAGAAAAAACCTATGAGGAGAAGATGAACCACCCTTCTCCCTCTACTAACTACAGAAAATAGAAGTATCCAAAAGGAAATGAAAAGCTGCTTGTAATAAGATTTCTTGTGATTTATTAAGTGTGAGACAAATAGTGTCTGAGTTTGACCTGAGTTTGTTCGAGTTAACAGGATTAAGGTCAAGTCTCACGTATTCCTGTCTTACGTGCTCAACAACACACATTTGTCTCTCCTGGTCTTCCACCAATCACATTAGGTAATACCATTATTTCCATCTGACACAACTCTGTTTTTAGCTATCTGTTTTTCCCGGTCTAAGGAGGAATTCTCTCTTTGCTATACCTTTGTACCATACAGCAACCTATACTTCAACGCACTGATACCACAACTGTAATCAAAGCCAGCAGTACTCCAATTGCTAAAAATTGTGTTTTCTTAAACGTTTGATGTAGCTTTTAATCAGAAGAGGCATTGGAACATATGCAGAAATTGCAACAAAGTTTTGTTTAATGCTTTATGTATTAATGGTGTAGGACTGAACTGATAATGACTCAGTATTACCATATGCATGACTAATAAAGATATGCCAACTTTTGACAGGCGAATTAGTATAAATTTTTGAGATTTTTTTCTTTTATTAGTAAAATGTATAATGCATTTTTGTTACATAAGGAAAAAATCTAAAATTACGTCGTTTCTATAGATACAATTAAAAATATTTTCCTGCTATTAAAGTAAAAATAAAAAAGCACACACCACTGCAATCCTCTCACTCTCCTGGGAAAATACTTCCTAGTGCATAGCTCCTCTCAACCTGACAGAGCCCCAAACTGCTCTAGAGATTGCAGACGCACGGATTGCTTCTCAAAGCACTGAAATTCTGTGCCAGGAGCACTAGAATAAAGTGGTTCTGGAAAGGGGATTGAAAACTAGATTATCCAGTGGAAGTGGTGGAGTGTAGCTCTTTAGACCTGGAAGAAGGCAGATGCCAAAAACAGTTGGACTACTTGTCCTAAAAATACTCAGTAAAAAGTCACAGGATGGAACATTATTATAAAGATACTATAAAATGTATTACAGTAATTTGATGTGCCGGGCCTGAGTCTCTATTTTAAATTTTCTTCTACCTCTATAGTAAATGTGCTATAAAAAGTGGCAGAGAATTTCCTGTTGATTCAAATTTCCTAAATCGATTCAAGTTCACTGAAATTAATGGCATCTTCTGCAGGATTTACAAAATGTGCCAGAACTGTAGCTTTGGAAATTGAGTGGATTATCTTAAGCGTAATGTGAGAGAGCTACACATCTCAGCAACAGAACTTTATTAAATATTTACATATTGCTAGGCATCTGCATTGAATACTTCATTTTACTTTCTATTACAAATGTTAGGCCAGATCTAAACAACTACTCTCAACTGTGGCCTGCCATGGTAAACCAGATGCTTAACAAAGTCTCAGAAAAAAATAAAATAAAATAAGTTTTGCCAAGTTCCATAAGTTTTTGAAGACTGTGTGTCTCCTTCCTATGAAATTGTACTGAAGTAATGGAAATTGTGCTAGTTGCATTTGTCACTCCTTTCTCACTGAAAATTGTCAACAGTTATGATGAACTAAAGGAGTTTTTAGAATGTGTACAAACTTCTGTCTAGAAATACATGTGCTGATTGACTCGGTATGGCCAGTCTACTGCCAGTGAGCACAAAATCACAGCACATTTAGACACAAGTGATATGACTTAGCAGCTTGTAATCTGTAACAGAAAGGGGTATTATCTGTCATGCCTTCTACATTCTTCTGACGTAGTGCAATGAGATGGATGGTTTCAAAAGGTCTTTAATGGGACAAAAAGAACACAAGGATATTAATGAGAGCAGTGTACACTGGTATTTCAGAGTCCTATAGGTCACTGATGTTCATGAACAGGCTGTTAAAAGTCATACTGAAGCACGTTTTCTGATGGAGTACTATGGACCCATGACGTGTTTTAGCATTGCTGGTGCACTGCACAGAATTTTTTTTTTTCAATGGAATATTGGTTCTTGAAAGAAGGAACTAATTTGGAAAAGCCTTAGAGGATTAATGTGAACAATGATTAAAATTTAAGATAGATGTGTATTCTTCCACTGTTTTGTCTCCAAGTCCGGTCTATGCTCCACAAACCCATGCGATAAAGCTGATTCTGCATATAAATGAGGTGACTTCACCCCCAGATAAAGCTGATGTGCAAAGGAAAAAAAAACAAACTCCTAAAAGCACATACTATCCAATTAGCTGAAGCAATCACAACACAGAGAATCTTCAAATAACATGGGACTGTATTAAATGCTGGTATCATTTCTAAGTTTCATTCTGCTTCTCATTATGATAACACTCACAGTTTCACAAAAAATGACCAAAGACTTTTCAGTTATTTCTGGAGATTAGATGTTTTTATTAGTGTTGTAATATAAATGTCATGAAAACACAGCAGATAGATTATTCCTTTTCATCAGCTAATTATGCCTCCAAATCTAAGACCTACCAAGAAAATTGATGTTTTTCTTTATACTGAGAAGCTATTGTGAATGACTTAAGTAAGATCAACGCAAATGACATAAGGACATAATTATATGTTGCTTCACGAGGTATAAGAACAACAGTGCTAAGATTTACTGCTCCATCAGTTTCTGGTGATAGAATTAGAAATATTGATTTGTGATTAAGTGAATAGAGAAAATAATATTTAAAATCTTTAACCCCGACAATGTTTATATAAGTGTCAGTCAGATCTAATGACTTCCAGTAAAATTACAGGTGCTCAGAATTTTCAAAATTCAAACCCAGAGTGTTTAGTAAAGAAAATTTGCTGTTTTGTTACAAAAATCTATCAGGGTTACAATGTTGTTTCAGCTGTGATATGTATTAAATGCCCTTCAGTAAATTTTCCAGAGAAGAGCTCAGCTGCAGGGATTGGAAGTATTATGGTATTATTGTATTTAAAAGTAGCCACAATTTCTGTAATAACATAATTATTAGGACTAAAATATCAGATGGCTTAGCAAGACTACTGGAACACTTTGCTGGAATTTAATGACTTTAGTCCCATTTATACTGCAAAGTATTACAATGTATTTTGAACATTCTCAAACCTGAGACTATTAAGAAGAGTGATGTATTGTCTTACATCTCCATGGGATCTGCGGCCCTATTTGTCCAACACAACCCTGCTGTATTTTACATGACTCTGCATATGACACCTATTTTCTCATAACTAGAGACGATGGTTTCCTAGAGGCAGTGTAATGTCTCACAGTGATGTGTTTCTATGCATCAGTAGAAGTATGCATATCATCTATTTGTTGACTACTGCCAACACCAGCATTAGTGATGAGATTTATTTATTTATTTGGTTGTATGCCACATATCACTATTTTTTTTTTCTTTTCCTGACAGTTTGAGGAGATATATTATCCCTCAGCGCACAGTCTGGATGAATGCTGCATTGTTTCAAATGGAAAATCATTCTCTGTAATCCAAGGAATATTGCCAAGTCTGATTTTTTCAAATCAGTTCAAGAGGTTTATGTTCAGGCTTGGCTGGAATACGGAGGCATACAATTTTTGATCAAATCACAAAAATACAAATACTTGTAGTTCCTCTTCTGTTGGCATGCAGTGCTTTCTTGTTACAGAAGAAATGAGAACTTTTCATGAAACATAACATGCCAAGCATGCTTTACCTAAGATTTGCCGGTGTGTTCTACTTCTACTCTGATTAAAACAAAAATCACCTTGAAATCTATTTATTTATTTATTTTGTCCTAGAAAAATATATTCAGTCATCTGAATTGTTTAAATTCATATGCTTTCAAGAAGATTTCAGGAGAAAAATGAAACAAGTAATTATGCTGGTCACACAGTTTCCTTTCTTATAGTATTAGACATCAGTGCATGGGCTGTCTGTTATTTGTTAGTTTTACCACAGAGACATTAAGCGAATGCAGTTAAAAAAAATATGATGAATTTCCAAGCTGATGACCAAAATAGTGCTGTCTGGAATGCAGATTATGCTCAGATGTATGCTTTTAACGTTCTCTCTGGAAAGTAGTAAGAGCTTTGCAATCTCCTTGACTACTAATAATTTAGAATTCCATCAGAGATAGATAAAAAAATCATTAGAAAATCAGCCATTTCATTAATCTTGTATTTGACTTAAAAAGAAAGATATGAATAAATATATTGAAATAAAATTGTAGTTAAGTTTTATCCATTCAAATGAGCAATGCAGCTATATTTTTTTTTAATGATAGCTTGTCACCAAAATATTTCTTTCATAAAATTTTATATAAAGAAAAATATACCATTTGTTGTTTAATTTAAAAATGTCCAAAAACTGGTCATTTCAAGTCAGTGCTTAACTTCACTAGTACTAATAAGAGTCATCAACGCACAAAGGAAAAGGATAAAATTGCTTAGGAGTTGATCATGTTTTATTCCAGCACAGGACTTGGGTTGCAAGAATTAAGGTGTACTGGTCATTTCTAGGCTTCAGTTGCTTAAAAATATATAGATTTTTAAAGGTGATGTGAGATATTGCATTGTGTACTCTGTTTAATTTTCTTTTCTTTTTTTGTTTTGTTTTGTTTTGTTTTATTGACCACTATCTAGGGATCAGATAGAGTATATGTGAACAACTGTTATCACAGAATGGCCCGGGTTGGAAGAGACCTCAAGGATCGTGAATCTCCAACCACCCCGCCACAGGTAGGGCCACCAAACCCCACGTTTAACACTAGACCAGGCTGTCCAGGTCTCCATTCAGTCTGGCCTTAAACACCTCCAGGGCATCCACAACCTCTCTGGGCAGCCAGTTCCACCACCTCACCACTCTCATAGTAAAGAACTTCCCCCTGAAATCCAACCTAAATCTTCCCTCCCTCAACTTGCTGTTACCTACCCTTTCAAAGAGTTGACTCCCCTCCTGTTTATAGGCTTCCTTTAGGTACTGAAAGGCTGCAATTAGGTCACCCCACAGCCTTCTCTTCTCCAGGTTGAACAAATTCAGCTCCCTCAGCCTGTCTTCATAGGGAAGGAACTCCCTGATCATCTTTGTGGCCCTCCTCTGGACCCTCTCCAACAGCTCTCTGTCTTTCTTGTATTGGGGGCTCCAGACCTGGAAGCAGTACTCCAGATGGGGCCTCACTAGGGCAGAGTAGAGAGGGACAGTCACCTTCCTGTTCCTGCTGGCCACCCCTCTTCTGATGGAGCCCAGGATACCATTTCCTTTCTGAGCTGCAAGAGCACACTGCTGGCTCATGTTAGATTTTTCATCCATCAGGACCCCTAGGTCCTTCTCTGCAGGGCTACTCTCAAGGACTACTCCTTCCAGTCTGTATAAACGCCTGGAATTCCTCTGGCCCAAGTGCAAAACCTTGCGCTTTCTTGTGTTGAACCTCATTAGGTTCACCCGGGCTCACCTTTCAAGTCTGTTGAGGTCCCTCTGAATGGCATCCCTTCCTTCCACCATGTCAACCACACCACTCAGCTTAGTGTCACCAGGAGACTTGCTGAGGGTGCACGCAATTCCGTCGTCGATGTAATTGATAAAGACAGTAAAGAGCACCAGTCCCAAGACAGACCCCTGGGGGACACTGCCCGTTATCAGCCTCCACCTGGACACAGAAGCATTAGTCACCACCCTCTCTGCGGCCTTTCGACTAAATCCTAATCCATCAGGTGGTCCACCCATCAAATCGACATCTGCAGATAAGGATGTGGTGGGGACCATGTCAAAGGCCTTGCTCAAGTCCAGGTAAATGACATTGGTCGCCTTCCCTTTGTCCACCACATCTGCTCTTTAGAAATAATAAATAATACTGACCCTTTTCAAGTTTCTAAGCATAATTCAGTAATCCAAGCAGTTTCCTAAAACAAATGTTACTACTACATTGTGTTTTCCACAGGAGAACCAAGAGCTTTTGCTTTGAGAATAAACAGATCAGTATCATTTCTGTCTGTGGACAACTTTAACCTTTTGTGGTAGTGGGGAGGAAAAAAATGATATGTAGGTGGATGTCTCAGTGATGTCAGCACTGATAAGACAGTGCAGGGTGAGAGAAGAATATTTTCACGGCAAATATGAATGACATACAGAAAGGAACTAAATATTCATTCTCTGCAAGAAAAGAGCAAAATAAATGTGCGTTGTACTATCTTTAGATTCTCATCATACGTTACTTTGCATATGATAATTTAAATACAACATCCTGTCTTAGAAATGAAAGATACATCTTTATTTATTTATTTTCACGCAGAGCTTTTGCAAATTGTCTGTATATAAGTCTATATTATTATGTTTTAGCAAGCAGGCCACCTAGTGCCTAACAATAACAAGTACTCTATAATGATCTTAAAAGTTCTACAAGAATTAGCAGTTCACTTGTTCCACTGGATTTCAAAAAAATTTTATCCTGTTACAAATCTGCAAAAATAGGATAATTAAGATTTTTTTCTGTAGAGTGGGATTTTGACAATTTCCTGTAAAGGTTTCGAATATGAGATACCCAGTTTTTTCTTGTTAAGAAAAATCAGTTAGTTTTCCTTAAAAGCTTGTTTTGTAAGTAATCAAACTACTTGTATGATTTCTACATTTTTCTGAAAAAATAAATGCCAGCCTTTTTCTGCAACTTGGATTTTCTAATAGTCCTAGACAGGTAAATTCTCATTTCATCTAATAGATTGAAGAACAGTGTAGGTTTTTAATAGTGTGAATGGTACATCTGATACCATTGCAAGGGTTATTTCCTCTTAATTTCATTTGTGTCAGTATTTTGGAGTTCAGCTGAGCTTCTTTTAAAATAGTTGGCAAGGTTTCAGTAAACATCAAGAGATACAGTGCTTATTAAGCTTTCCATTTCATCTTGGTGATATACTGCTTTCTTGTACATTGGAGTGAAAATTTAATAATCTCAAGAAGAAGCCAATAGTCCCTCAAAGTAAAAAAGACTACTCCATTTCTCTACTCAATTATAAATTACCCTTCGTACTTTCCTTGGTACAGTGAGATTTGTGGTAAGGCTATGTTCAAAGTTATTAGAAAATACTGAACGTACCTTATTATTCAAATTCTATTAACTAATTTTCAAATGTTCTAATTGGATATGTCACTGTGAAAATAAGTGAAATCAGAAATTATTTAATCAGAATCAGTGCTTTAGTCCCCCTAAGCTTCAGTGGGACTCAGGTTCCCATAGCACTGGGAAATATATACCCAGTGCTGCATAGCTCATCCAGCGCTCTTGAAGTTCAAGTCACATACTGTTTCAGAATTATATTTACTCTGGAAGCATAAAACTCTGAATCTTCTCTTTTTGGTTCAATTTGTAAACTTACTTCAGGCATATATTTGTGTGTATATGTGT
Organism: Bambusicola thoracicus; assembly: GCA_002909625.1. NCBI lineage: Eukaryota > Metazoa > Chordata > Aves > Galliformes > Phasianidae > Bambusicola > Bambusicola thoracicus. Next base: position 13,934 of record PPHD01001738.1, read on the forward strand.
GTATATGTGTGGGCTCAAGAAGCTGACAAATTTTACTTTTTCCAGTCTTGAGCAATCAATGTGGAGCTGAATCCAAGAAGTGAAACCATCAATAATGGTTGCAGGAGTGGCTGCACTGTCAGTGCAGCCGGTCTTCTGCTGCCTAGCAGTTTTCCTTCCTTAAGAGTGGCAACTGTTAAAGAACTTCCTTGATCTAACTATATATTTCTGAAGTAGAGGACCTGTGACTGTTGGTGGTGGTGTGACATCCTTTGGTTGATGGGTTCTCTCATTCATCTCAGTGTTTGTGCATATTGACAAGTACGATGCTTGCCAAAAATGACAGTACTACATAGTACAACTGTATCCAGCCTCCTTGATTGCTGCATGCCACAGAATAGTCTAACTAACTCAGACTTTTTTTATCGGTATTCTTCCAAAAGAACCATGGCCTTCCCCTGGATTATTTTTTTTTTTCTGACAGGGAGGGAAGGGTCTTCAAGAGAGTCAAGTCATGCATAACAAGGCTTGTCCTATTACCAGGCTAATCTATAAGGCTCAGTCTTTATTCTTTCTATCCTCAGCATAAGACCAGATTAGAAATAGCAACAAAAGGTTTTGGTTTTCTGATGAGTTAAGTAAGCTGGAGGGGGAATGGAATGGACAGTTGCAGTTTCAACACTGGCAGCTGGTCTAAACCTGAGTACTGTATGCTGCTGCAAGCAGTGCAGAAGTGACAGCATATCTGTATCAAATCTAGTCCTGGAGGAGAAACACTGGTGTTATTTGCAAAGTGGTTAATTATTTATAATTCTTCTATTTGAGGAAATGGCCAATAGTATTAGCCACGCAAGCCTCTGTACACTAATGTAATTAGTCTTATGCATTTTAAGACCAGATAGAATGGTATTAGAGAGAATGGAGGACTATTTTAATTGGATGATGGCAAAATCCCTCTAAGCACTATGGCTGTCTCCTGTGTTCAAAATCCTCTAACAAGTTAACAGATTCCAATTGTTTTCTGAAGTAACAGTATTTCTATCTAAATTATATTAAATGTGTCAGCTCATTTCTTGAGTAAAAAATGATAAAAGCATATTCAACTTCTGCAAAGCTGATCACTTTAAAGAAAAAATAAGATAATTAAAAGCTGTTACAACTGACAATACAACATTGCAGCTTCAAACTTCTCCACTAATTATAGCTGGTAAATTTTAATAGTAACAGTGAGTCAGATTTGACATTACAATAGAATCCCAACCTCTTCTGTGGGAGAAGGACTCTTGGGAAAACACAATTGCAAGGTGAATATGCCTAGCCAGGACCATTGCAAGTTTTGAAAAACAGCGACCACTTTCATTTCTACTCTTATGGAAAAATCTAGATTAGTTCCCCTTTGAATGCAGTCTTTAACTAGGTCAAATGTTACAAGGTGGAGCTGATTCTCTGGCAATATTGAAGGGTCCTCAAGAAGACCTTCTTCTATGGGGAATTTCTGAGGCAAGCATTGGGCTTATAAATAGCTTCATACTGTTCCTGTTCTTTTTAAGTATTTGCATAACAAGACACAGGAAAAGCATTCTGAAGCAAACTATGCTTCTTTAATTATTATTCTTCTATTAATTAACCTTTTCTTAGTTTAGTATTGAAGTTCTATGGAAGCCAGAAAAATTCTGAAACTGTTATAGCTTAAAAACAGTGAATGTTTTTGTGCTCCAAGATTAGAGTCTACAGTGTCTTTAATAGGGATTAAAGGAGCAGCAAAATTGAAAATTAGAGCCAGGTAGGCTTTTACTAAACTATAGAACAGGAGCTGTTCCCTAGTCTCCCAGTCAGCCAAAGAAGACTGGGCCAGTATGTTTCTTCATAAAGCTTGTGAAATTGATATTTCTTTCTGCAGAAGCAGAATAAAGAAGTGAAAAAGTCTGAATTCCTCACCACCACAAACTGGCAAAGATTCTCATGATTGTCATTTTGTCCAGGACCTGAGAAGTTTGATAGGTTCTCCACTTTGAATTAATTGTAGGTTTAAAATCTTAAGGCTACACATCTCCATACTCTAAGGACACTTAATGACCATCACGTGAAATTAGAGGAGTGTGTTTTAGGAGCATATATGACAATCATCAACCCAAAGTTCTTTTTAAACCATATAACTTCTAGTGGTGTTTATCTGTCGCTGGGAATTTGTTTGCATGAATAAGTAGTTCCATCAGATTGTATTGGTAGTTCAATGCACAAAAATCAGAAGATATATTAAGAAAAAAATTATTTTCTCATTCTACTATGCTTAAATGAATGCCAAGATCATTTTATGATCAATACAGTGGGAAAGCAAAACGGAACAGAAGTCAGATTGTTTCCTAGTAAAGCCGGTGTTTTAGGTTTGCCAAATTAATGGGTAATTCTTTGTAGACTTTATGCCTTATTATGTCTGTTTCTCAGACTAAGCCAAGTTCTCTTACTGGGGAAATTTTTCAGCCTAAAGATAAAGACAACATACAGGTATAGCAGAACTATTTATTTAGGGTTTGATTTACTACAAATCTAAGAATAAAAAAGAATATAGAAACATAATGGCAGGGTTTTCAATCAAAAGTGTGTTCTGATGTGTGGTATTGCATAATCCCCAAAGAGTCTATTTTGAGAGGGTGAAAGAGAACGGTGAGAAAAAATGAAGTGTTGACTTACCATTCCTTAACAGAAATCTTCCATAAGATCCACCTACCTGTAAAATTCACACTTCTGTCACAATATAGCTAGTAAGATTGATGAACTACCATCCTGTTCATACAGTAGGACATCAAGACATCAGTTAGGTATCCCATGGCATTCAGGGATCTGCAGCAAGGCAGATTTTGTGCAGCTGTCTTGCAACATTCCTGCTTACTTAATAATTATTTCAAAAGATGTGGCCATTATGGAATGAACTACATAGAGCAATTAAAATGGACCCATATGTTGTTGCTATCTGTTACGAAACTTTCAGAGAACTTAAATGCAAGCATTGTAAAACCATTTTAAGGCTAAACTTGTCTGAATATAACCTGTATAGCCTTGCTTATCTCACTGTCTTATCAGGCAATATTTAACTATCTTGAATGTATGACATTCACTCTGAAGTGATCATGGGAAAGAAAAACATTCTTAGTATAATTTCAGGTCTCATCTGGTTTTAAAAGTAATTAAAGAGAAGCATTTCCTTCCATTTAAAGTATCCCAAGAGTAGAATTTAGTGGAAAAAACTTTGAAGAGTAAATGAGGAAAGTTCTAAAATAAAAATACTCAAGGGATCATATCTCAGACACAAATATTTTTTTTAAACTTACAGGTGCTCATAATTACTTGTAAGACAGAAAACTAATTACAGTACTCTTCAGGGAGTTTAAACATGGTAAATACTGAGTTAAATAAGCCTAGGTTTTTGAAAGTTATTTGTATACATTTCTTATTCAGTTGTCACTGATATGTAATTTTTTTTTCATTGTATTTTTAGAAACAAATTTATTTTTATGTTATATAAGGACAATAATTATGAGAAATAGACCTCAGTTCCTCTAAATTGCCTGCTTTTCAGTGTTTAAAAAAAACTCTTCTTATGAACAGAGAATATGTCTGTGCTTCCTAAACGAACATGTGAAATTTTGTTTTTATCAGCTACAAAAGTTGGTATATCCTATACTATCAGTATATATTTAAACCATGGCAGAATTTTTCTTCTTTAATGTGAATCAGTGTGTTCTTATACTGAAATAAATAATAATTCATGAAATATTTTTCTTATCTAACTATGTAAAATTGACATTATGCTAGAACACAACATATGATTTAAAAAAGATTGGCTTAAAAGACTGAACATTGAGAACAGCTACTTTTTTTTTAATAAGGCTTTTGCATATATCTAAGCTACTGTTGTCTTCTACATGCAATGTATATAATTGTTGAGACAGAAATTACCACAACCCCAAGGAAAATGTGTACAAGTTACAAGCCATGTGTTTCTCTCTTTAGCTATGTTGGCAAAATATAGAGCAGAGAAGCAAAACATCAGTTTTATTGTATATTCCCTTTCTAGTGGATTACTACAGCATGTCTGAATTCATCAATAAGTTGTAGAATTAATCAGAATGAATTAGAATTAAGTATGCTTTTTGCTGAGTAAACTATGACTTCTCAGCACTGTAGTTTATCATATACGGTTTCTAGTTGCATGTCATTCAGACAGGAGGCTAAGAGCTTTTAATATCTCCTTTTGTACTGACATTAGTAAAATATAAAGGATAGGAAAATTAATTAAAATAAATATTTTCCATTAGAGAAAAGTATGACCCACTTCTTTCAATTTCCAACTTTTAAATAAAAATATTTTAAATAAAACAAACCAAAGCCTACCTTATAAAGCTAATGTTATACAGATGTCCTTAATTTCAAAGAGCAGTACAACCCTGTACTATATTCTTCTGATGTGTATTGATGTTCCATTGACTTGGGCAAGAGTCCCATTGGTGTTGTTCAGTTGGAGTCAATGCTAATTTTGGTGTGGTGAGTGAGAGATTCACTGTTAGAATATTCCTTATCTTTGGCATAAACCATCTCTAATGTTTTGGCATTATAAATATTATTCTCTAGATACTAGATTTGATGACACTGAATAACTACTTTCCTGGGCCCAGTGTGTGTGTTGCACTGTTTTAAAATACAGGACCTTGAAAGTGAAATCCTGTGAGTGAACAGTTAGAGATCTTTTCAGTTAACAACTTTTTTTGGTACAGCTAGGAAATCGGTTAGCTCTATCTCTAATATTTTTGGGTTATGTACTTACCACTTAGATCTAGATTCATTTGAATTTGTAATAAGTTGACTCTTTATTAAGTCCAGGAAGATCCCCTTGACAAATCCTTATATGGTCAACTGGTAGTTAATTAGCAGACAATAGCTACACCTCTTTGAATTTGGTAAAGATGTGTCTAGTTACACATGAATGTTAATTAAAAGACAGATTACTGCATATTGTTTGATAAGTTACAGCAGTCCAGCAGTTCTGGTATTATAAAAACATAATGAAAAATACTTACTAAAAATACTTCCAGGATATTAATTTGATGTTCTCAGTTTCTCTGGAAAATTAACCTTTTTTCCATTTTTCTTTTTTAAGTAAGGTCACTCTGCCTTTTAAAATTCACTACTTCAGCAGTGATGGTTAAGCAGTCACTTGCAGAAAGATCATATCCAACTCTTCTACAGTGTGGACAGCTGACCTTCTTAGAACTAGGTTAATTAAATATGTGAGTCACTCTTTCAAAAGATGGGTGTATTATTGAGCCTGTGGTTAGCCCATGAGGAAATAATGTAAGAATATTGTCACAAAATCATAGAATTGTAGAACCATTTGAATTGGAATGGAACCTTAAAGGTCATCTAGTTCAACTCCCCTGCAATGATCAGGTTGCTCGGAGCCTGGTCCAGCCTGACTGTGAACGTCTCCAGGAATGGGGCATCTACCACCTCTCCAGACAGACGTGGTCCAGTGCCTCACCACCCCTACTGTAATAAACTTTTTCCTTATATGCAGTCTAAATCTCCCTCTTTTAGTTTGAAACCATTTCCCCTTGTCCTATCACAACAGATCCTGCTAAAGTGTCTGTCCCATTCTTTTTTATAGCCCCTCTTTAGAGTCTTTGTGGCTGAACCAGAGACCATGGCACAGAATTATCAGACACAGTAGTGGATCTGCTAGTCACAAACAAACACAGCCAGGGATGCAACATTCAGTGGGAACTTTTTCCATAATGCCATTGAAATTGCGATACCTTATCAACATTCAGTTGGGGCGTGGATGTCAAAGGAAGACAAGTAGTAGAGTGTAGACACTGGACTTAAAAATGGCAGACTTCAACTTGGGTGGGAAGCTCTTTCAGGTGGGTGAGATCCTGTGTGAGGCAGCTCTGAAAGGAAGAGGGTCTCAAGAGAGCTGGCAGACTTCTAAGGGCAACCTGCAAGTAGAAGAATGCTCCATTCTAATAAGCTGGGAAAATGAGCAGATATAGCAGGATACGTGCTTGGTTTCAGAGGGAATACATGTCTGAACTCCAGTACAAAAATGGCATACACAGGATATGAAAGTGGAGACAGACATCAAAGGTGAAATAAAAAGACCCTGCCTTTCTGCCTCTGTCTTTATGGAAAAGGAATTTGTGCCTAAAGACAGGCTTCAAGGACGAAAAGAACTACTGGCACAGGAGGACAGAGCAAGGCCCTATACTGAGGTACACAGAAGGAGAACAACAGACAGCCAAAAACTGAAACAGGAAAGGTTCTGACTGAATATTAAGTCAAATAGATATATGTAGCACTCAGGATAATGAAGCACTGGAGCAGGTTGCCAGGCATGATGTGAAATCTATCTGTAGATGTTTTCAAGGCCTGCCTGGACAAAGCCTGGAGCATCCAGTTCTGAATTCATTGCTGACATGTCTCTGAGCAAGTGAATATTGGTCTAGAGGCTCCCAAGGTTCCTTCCAATGTGAATTATTCTATGATTCTATAAAAATTTAATCGCAAAGATAAGATACAGGTGTAAATATGAGCTTGATGTCTAGGAAGCAGTACTTTCATTTCTTTAATCTTGTGCCAGGATAAAGGTATAAAAAACCCACCTTCCCTGCTATCACATTTGTGTCTGGTCAAAGGATCTGTGTCAGTTTTTTTAATATCAGCCAGAGGATATCAAAGACAAAAACTTGTTCAGCATTCTGCACAACTGAAAAAGCAAAAACTGCTTCTCAGGACTATTGTAAATAATTCTTAGCAGTGGAAGGCTTATTGGGCATATTTTTCCTTTCTGCTAATGAAAATTATTTGAAGCATGAAAATAGGTTCACCTTTAATTTGAAATACTGATTCAAGGGGGAGGAAGTATTATGGATTTGTTGAACTAGTCAGCATACCTTGAAAACTGGAAAATTTCCTGGCAAATGGAAAAAAATATTTCTCACATGCTGTAAATAGTTCTTATTACCATAGTTAAGCGCTCCATTTTATGTTCAGTTCAGGAACAATACTTCACTGTTTGTTATAACTATACATTTTCATCAAGAAAAAGTATCCATGCTTATCATCCAGGAAGTTACAATAATACAGTCTCTTTAAAAAAAAAAATCTACTTGCCACATAATCAGAAAAAAATTACCTTCCTTAGTATTCCAGACTGTGAAATGTCTGATTCAAAGCTAGAATCTACATAACTGCTCTAAATTAATTTCTGTTAGCTGTGATGCCAGTGTGTGTCAGTTCTCTAGCCTTGTTACTAGAGTTTTGGGGAATATTTATATGAACCCTCAAACACAATGAAAATGTCCAGCTGTTACAGCTGTGCAGCTTAAACACTGTGGTGCTTATAGTTAGAAAGCTAGAGGAGACTGTTATGTCCACCTGATTCCTTTCACTGCCGTTTCATAATAATCATTTTAGGAAATGATATTTGTGTACTGTGCATCTGCAGACCTTAAAGTTTGTCCACTGAGAAATGACAAAATTATTCTACAGATAAACTGTAACAAAGCAGAATAAGTCTTTGCCTTCATAGATGAAATTAAACATTCAGGCCTCTCAAATCAGAAGCAATGTTCTAAGCAGTGATAAACTTAGATTTATTTTTCAAGTTGTATTTGTGCAGTCATTAACATATTATATACAATTTTCTTGTATAAATGATTGGTAATCCTGCAATTTCTCATAAACAAGTATGCTATTTGATTTAGTTTGTTATAAGGCTACATATGGTAAGTAATGAAACTGATATGTGTTTTTATCTACGTACGGTTACAAGGAAGGCAAAAAGAAAATTCATGATTTCAACTTTATGACTGCAAACTTTGTAAATGGGCATGATAAATAAAGGATGCCATATCACTAGTCAAAAGTTAGAAGTACTTCAGGAATTTTCCTTGTACTACAGAGTGAGAGAGAAAAAATACTCTGAACTTGTGTGAAATTATAGCCAGTAGGCAGTTGTGCTTTAACTTTAAAAAACATGCCTGAACTTTATGACTTTCTGCCTTTATCTTCCAGCAAGGTTTATTTTTGGTTCCTTTCCAAGTGAAAAAATGGACTATGAGATTCTCTTCAGGTTTAAAATAATTAGTAAACCCTTAGAATACTCATTATAAATAGATCAAAGCTTCAACCCAAACTCAATACAAAGGCAAGCCTTTTAGATCAAACTTGAACTACCACCCATCCCACATGTGTCCTGCTGATATCTTACTTTGGGTTCTGTTTAATTATTAACACGAAAATACTGAATAATTCACTATTTAAAGAAAAATACTAAGAAACTTCATTTATGCTACTTTTATACCAATTATATTTTCTACTATTTTTTTTTCTTTCCTTCTTAATCTGGAGTGGTTTTTGCTGTAAATTTAGTGTCCCAATCCTTCATTTATAGTCTAAAGGAAGTCAAGAAAATACAAGCAGTAGACATTAAGCATTATTCAAAAAGATGAAAATAAAGATGTTCTAATGAACAATCTCTCTACCAACAAGTACATAGAATCTTGACAACACCCCTCAATGCTCAGCTGCCAGGGAAGTTTGGACTACGGTACTCTAATGTGTCACAAAGGAAAGACAAAAGTGTCCCTGGATGTCACTGTCATCTACACTATCCAGGTGGAGCTGTGCAGTAATCTGAAAAGAAGCTGTGTAAGGAATCTGAACTCTGGCAAGAACCTAAGAGCTTTCTAGATATCAGAAAGTTCTCTTCTTGCAGAATCTGTTGCTTGGATGGAAGGAGTAGTCAATAAAAACTGTAAAAAAGGTTTGTTAGACAATTTCAGAACATGTTGAAGCTGAATACAGTACAAAAAATCCTACAGTAACAAAATATCTTAATGTCTGTTCCTTTAAAATATGAACAACACGAAGTCAGAAACATGACATTTAATGAAAGTTATCTTCAATTTATAAAAAATAATATCCAAAAGGTGGTTTATGAGTCAGTTGACAACTGATATGGATGGCACGTTCCTTTATCACCCTGGCTGATGTCTACCTTGCATGCTTAGCGCTTATAGCTCAGAGCAATATCTTTGATATTAAAATAACAATCCCATTTAAACGAAGGAAAATCTAAATCTACAGATTTATGAATTAGCATTTTCAGCTTGAAAAGGCATGTGTAATTTAAGTAAAGGGTCAAAACTTTAAGATCTTTACTTTCCTCTTATTTTTGAATCTTCTACTACAGCTTGAAAATCATGACATAAATATAAAAATCTAAATATCACCTGTCGTATTTTTTTTTAAAAAAAACACCTTTGTTTTTTTCCTTTCCAATTTGCTAAGAATGTTATAGGACAGAATTATGAAATTCATAGCAACTCTTCTCATGCCAGGACCAGAAAAAAGTCCATAAAGCATCTATCTATTTTTATTTCATCCCAGTTATTCAGAAATAAATGTATTTATTACACCCACTTTATATTCCTAGATTCTTCTCATGAGGGTTGTGTATTTACCTTCAGCAATCAATCCTGATTAGAACTTTTCAGTTCTCAGAATCTTAATTTTAAAGCTCCAATTACTTTCACTTCCAAAGGATTTATTTTACCCCACTGTTATTTATGTCAGAGAGAATATTCGCAATACTGAGAATCATGACTTTGAAAAGAAAATAAATAAATGGAATAAAAATGTTATTAAAATAAATCCTATGTCGTAGAATTCAATTCACCTAATCGACAGCCACAAAAAAGTAAATACTTCTTCAAATGTAACTTTCTTCTTCATTTCCATTTTTTTGTCATTCCTGGAGAATTAGTCTTAAGAGTTTTTCTACAGGACTGAAAATTCAAGCAGAATGAAGAGGAAAACATGCAGGGCACAACAGTTTCCCCTAATTCTCCCAGATAAAATGCAGCCATTCAAAGTTCAGAACTGCAATCTCAATAACTGTTGCTCAGTATTCTTCCAGTTTTGTTCCTTCTGCACTTGCTTGAGTTCACCATATAGATTTAAACAGCTGCGCAGTGTATAGCGCACAGTGTATTACTGTATAGCAGCTCAGACTAAATAAGCAGATCTTTCTTTGGGTTTTTTCATCCCCAGCAGAATAAGATGCCTCTATTAACTCAAACCGTCCGGTATAATGTGTCTGGCAAAATGAGGCACCAAATCTTTATCACAAGTTAGAGAGCAGTGTTAGAAACTTGAAACAAAATATTCTGTGCTTCTACCTTAGAAACAGAAAATGAAATGGGGTTGTGGTACATTTTGAAACTGGGTGGGTTGAAGCTGCAGCATATTTTAATTTAGATGAGAGTGAAGATTTTTGTATATCACTTACACTGATACACCTGAAGCCATATTCAGATTGACTGATAGTTCTAACAGGTGAAACTCCTTACATTTAAGAGTAGCCTTTAAGAAACAAATTCATTATCTAAATGGTTACATTTTATTTAGGAAGCATGATACTAATTTTAGTAACTCACAGAACTAATACTTATGCAATTAATCTAATTTACACACATTCAGATGCATTCACATTCTTATTGAAGGCAGTTTTCCCACAAAAAAAGTAAAACATTAAAAATTATTCAGCAGTTGAAGCAGAAGTCAAACAAAAAGTATTTCCTCTGAGACATGAATAACTCATGGAATCTCATCCAACTCTAGCTTTCAGTCCAGCTTCATGCAAGTCTTTCAGTCAATTTGAACACACAGGGGTGTAGTTGCACATGCCTATCTCATTAGCATTAACTGACGATGGAAAAGCAAGATAGCAAGATACAGTTTTCTTATTTCTCATGAAACCTTGTGAATTCAATCACTTCACAGGATGTAATTCTGCCAGTAATCGTGATGGAAATTCCATGAAAAAGAAATAATAAAATAAAGATACCCAAATCTAAGAATATAGGTATATAAATTTTGGGTTAAAATGTATCATTTCCTATTCTGTGTGCATTCAAATCAGTATGGTTAAGTATGAATTGAAAAGGAATTTAAAGATTATTTGTTAGTGGCAAATAAAAGGATATTCACATGACATATGGGCAGCACTATAAAATAAGAGGTTTCCAAGGTCTGTTAAACTAACAAATGGGATTTTTCTTCTCTTTGATTTGCTTTGTAAAGAATACAAGATCATAACTTAACTTACTGGATTCCTTTCTTACTGAAACTGAATTACACACTGGTTGTATCTGCTTTTCCAAAGCGATATGTTTTCTAGAAAGCTCTAATAATTTAACTGATTTTGTAGCAAGGTCCAAGAGTTTCACTGTTATAAGAGAGGCATCAAGCCCTTGGAATTATAATAGTATACGATATCTGAGACACTAGACCCTTCTTATTGTCATGCCTGTCTATATGCAAAGCTACCATAAAAGAAATGCCTCTACAGAGTCCATTTTCCCATACAGAACCTACAAATTACACTGCTATGTTGGAAACATATTCAGGTGATGGGAAGAAATTCTGGGAACAACAACAAAAAAAAAGGATAAACAGAAGAATCATTTTCTCTATCAATTTAGGTTTCTAATAGCAGTGAAGATTTCAGTGCAGGTCTTCCTAGCAATTAATAGCTAGATGATCTCTCTTGATTACTGGAAACTATCAGCTTCTTTCAATGTGTCATTAATCCCTCAAAACTTTACATTAATTGCTATTCCTTAAGCTATATTCATTTTGACTGACTGCTATATTGTGCCATGTTATCCAGTGCCCACAGGTAGTCATGTATGACTTAAGATTCTGGCTTTTCACAGTTTTCTGCCTTTATCTCCCACTGCAATTTACCAATTGTTGTTGTCCTTCCATTAAACAAACTGCAAACAGTTTGAAGAGGGAAAATTCACTCTCACCCTTGAAAATGACCCAAAAATAAATCAAAACAGGAACCTATGAATATAGGCACTTAGAACAAATCATAAACTTAGCCTCAGCTAGAATGGGAACCATACAGGGATTTAAAAGATTGAAATTAGTGCAGATGCACTTGCATATAGCATCACAAACTAATAGCAACTCTGTGTTAATATTTCACATTTATATTATCTTCTAGAGACTGTTCAACTCACAAGAAATGCATGTAGTTAATGTCAAATATGTCAGCTCTAAATTCTTGCATCTGAGAGTTTAAGTGTGATAGAACAAAATGATGCCTCTCTATGGGATTTTGATGGAATTTTGAAATTTGTCAGTTCTTTGCTAGCAAGAGAAATGTTCATATTTATCTACTTGGGAAGGAAAAAATAAACAAAATATATACAAAAAGGACTACATTATATGGTATTTGCAGTAGCAAAGTCCAAGACTGTTAAGACCCACAAACTCTATCCTATCTTCACATACTCATTATATATACATGTGAAAATACGTGTGATAAATAATCCTCTTAGAACTCGCAGAGAATTTTGAGTCATGCTCAATCTACACATAATTTCATGAGCATTCTGGTCCATGAAGGAGGCGGATAGGCATGGGACCAGGCTTGGAAGATAATTATTTTGACATGATCAGCTGAATTTTATCAAGATGTCTATATGTTTGATTTTGCACATTTTTACATTTATCAACAGTATTTGCATTTTATATTATGTTCTAAAGCTATTTGGAGCTTATGCTAAGATTATTGCAATTTGTGTAAGATAGACACTACTATTTCCCAAATGGTAAATATTTATGGGACAGATTAGAATTGTTCTCTACAATTTGGTAACACAAATCCTTTTATATTTTTAACTTCAGTAAAAGATTATTGATTAAAGTTCACAAAGCTTTAATCTTCAGATAAGTAGATTTATTCAGATACATATGCAAGATATGTAACAAATAGTATACTGCTGATAAGAATTGGATCCTACAGTAACCTACATCTACAGTGAGGCCTAGAAAAGGAACTCATTATCATGAAAGGGAAGCTGAAACCCAAATGTATTCATGTGAAAACCAAAAGCATTGAAAAAAATAGTTAAAAGCACCAATGATGAAGATAAGCCAATGTAGAATTACAGAGTATTTTCTTCCTTCGGATTTGTTTCCTTCTAAATTATCATTTAATATCATATCCCACAATAAAATCAAGTTTAGCAACCTTGCAAGGAAACAGTATTCTGCTTGGTGTCCCATGGTGACTCCATGGCAAGTCACAGAAAAGTTCATGTTGGAAGAGTCCTTTGAAAGAGTTCTGGTCTAATCTCCTGCACAGGTACGTGTCAGTGCTGGACTCCAACTAGATGTTTCTTAGGCTGTGGGCAGTTGGACCTTGAATACCTCCAAGGACAGAGATTCTGCAGCGTTGCCGGGCAACCTGCTTCACTGCCTCTATTAGGAAAGTGGTATATATTCCAGAAGTAAATAACAAACCTATGTTAAAATTTGAGTATTGTTTAGAAAATTCTTCTTTTTCTTAGGAGGTCAGACTCATTGACTCTGTTACACATGCTTGAGAACCATGACCTATAGTCACTCTAGTAACTCTAGCAGCTGAAAACAGTGATCACCAAAGAAAAATGCGTTTGTGATTACACATAGGTGACACTTAGGCAATCATTATACTGGCTGTCATGTTGAACAATAATCTGTATGTGTTTAATATGCAGACACCTTATAAATATCTAATAAATGATTAAACAAAATTGCTGTTTTCATAATGAATTAGAACAAGATCTGTTGTACATAATATTTGGAATATTTAAATAGTTTAACATACTCCATTTATACTCCATTCTGCAGCTGGCTGTTACAACACAAATTCATCACTGAAGTATTTTTTTTTTTATTGTTTCTATGTTGTTACAATATGCCAAATCTTGTATAAATTATTTAAGTCAGGGTCAACCCACATGCCAGTTCAGAAAAAGAAACACTAAAATTGTTTCCATCTTTGGGCAGAATGGAACAGAGAAGAAATAGGGACTTGATTGCAGCACAACTGAATAAAAACTGCAAGAGCTGAGAATTTGGTCCAGACAAAATTTCTTTCACCAGCTCTCATTTTGGGAAGCTAAATATCATTCTTTCTAAATCTGTTGTTTACATCATTTATACTCTTCCCAAGTTTCTGGCATGCTATATTTGCCCAAGAGACACTTTCATCATGTACAAATTCTGTTCTGTATTTCCAGTAATTCTCCCACAAATTTCCAATGCCTATAAAATTATAATGTATTCAGTGCAACAGACCAACGTTGCAAACATTTGAAGGGTAAAGAGGAAATTTCAACTGCAACAAGATCATTGTTTTCCAATGTAAAGGTTCTTTCCTAAAGCATCTGTGTGATTTAGCCTCTGAAGATTTTAAAAGCTTGCACTCAACATCTCTCCTTCCATGAAAAGGATGTTCTAGAAGATGGTAATCAAAATTGTTTTTCCATATTTCATGTTGAATCTGTGAGCAAAACACATATCTATAGTTTGCTGCAATCAATCTGTCAGAATCCACACAGAACACAAGATGCTGTATACTGTGGAAGTGTAGGTCATTTGCTGTCTGAAGAAATAGATGAAGATAAGTGAAACAACACTGGTCTTTATCAGGTTAAGTAGTATTTATGTCTTCATGATAATTGACACAATAATCAGAAGTGTAAAAACCCTTAAACTAAAGAAAAAGGGAAGAATAAACTGTTTCTTCTGACATAAAGCTAAATTCTTTATGAACAGCTCTGCAGCTATCTAAGAAGTATATCTGGCAGTCCGAGTCAGTCCCTGCATAAGGTGATAGTTTATAATCTATTCAGTTGGCAACACAGCAGTTTCTAATGAAAACAAATGCATTGACAGATAGCAGTTTAGCAGCTCTATGGACAACAGCATGTATATAGTTCATGTTCTCTTTCAAGGTGCACTGAACCATAGCAACTATACATTACTTTACATTGATACATTTCCCAACGTAAATTGTCATCACTCTGGCTCTTCAAGCATTACTAGAGTGAGACAAGTCTACTTCAGGTTGAGTTAAGTTTAGGGGAATTTACACCCATATCCCTCCTTCTACAGTTTTGTAGCATTTTGCCTGAAAATAAGGGCAATGAATTCTGTTCTTGCACCTCATTTTGCTTCACCAGATTTTCACATCAGCTACAGGACACCATTTATTTTATAGTCTCCTTGCTACTTCTTAAATAAATGCAAACAAAAAATACATGAGCTAAATCTTAATTAAACTATACATTTCTGCTATATTAAAAACAAGTCCTTTTTACTGAATTACCATGCACCTCCTTTACATAAATGAAATTGAATGGGTGTAAGTTATGGTAACCTTTCCTGAAGATCTTTTAACAGTAGTATTCATATCGTGTAAAATTGCCAACAGGTCATTTAGCTATTAAACAAGCCTTTGATCCCAAGGCACGTTGGTGACATTGGGTAGTACTCTGTGGACTATAAGCCTCTCAAGGCTGATTAATCAAAAATTATTTCTCCCTTAGAATCTCATACACAACAAATAGATCTTCTGTGCCCTTCACGTACCTCTTCTGTTTAGCAAAAACTCAATACTTCGTAGTAACCACTGCTTTCATCAAAGTATAGGACAGTATCTACTACCAGACCAAACTGTAACAACAGCTTCACCCAAAATGTAGTTCCACAGAAGAGACCTAACCTGGTAGTCACTTTTACAGTTCTGCCATTCAGTTTGAAGCTATTCTACAGCTCACTTTTGCCAGTTAACTACTCTGAATTAGAGCCATCAGTTTTTTCCTCAGCATCTTAGCATTTTCCTTCAACGCTGGGGTGCTTTTTCTTGAGAATTTAATGTTTTGCCTTGTTTCTTGCTCTCTGATAGCGTAGCAAAGTGTATCAGGGTTTTGTATAGTTTTTCTCAGTATCTGAATGTCTTGCCTCAAAGCTTCTCTTTATTATGAAGATTCAATGTCATAGTTTCCTTGAAAACTTATGCTTCATCTTGGCACTTTGCCTTGGTATTGCAGCACATTCATTTCAGTTCTTTGGTGTTCAGACCATGTATATCTATTGCCATATCTTTATGAAATTTTCAGGTAGGACTTTGCTCTAACTCCTTTCTATAGTTGGTTCTTTTCAGCTCTAAATTTTCCAGACTTAAGGCAGGGTCCAGCATATCCCAGACAGCGGCATATCATGGTGCTCCTGAGTAATGCAATGGACTCTCACTTTTTTTCCAGAACTAATCCTTTTCCCGTCTAAAATGGGCAAATCCTAATTACTGACTGAACATCAGCTCCTGACACAGAACATTAAGCAGTAAGTTTTGCTCCATTTGTTTTCTTTTTCTTATTCTGACACATCAGAACCTCCTCCAAAGAGAATTCTCATGGGAACTTTGTTGCTGCTGGTTAGGTAGTCTATTAGATTGGTCACTCTTATAGTACTATTGTTACTAATATTATTATTCTATGTCTACTTCGACTATTTGCATATCTTTTTCAAATGAAATTATATGATGGTTTTCTACATCTTCAGATATAAAACACTAACAGTTTGTAAAACATCAAGCTTCAATTCTTTTCCCAGTACACCTATGTTTTAATGTCTTTTAATGTTCAGTGCTGGTGCTTTCTTTTGAAAAGAAATGATCAGGGAGAACTAACCATATATATATAATATACTAACTGTTCCTGGATCAATGTCAAGTTCATATCAATTGTTTAATGACAAGGATAAACTAATAAGGAGACTTTTACCAATCTTTTCCCAAAGTTGGCCACTTCAGTGAGCAAAACATTCAAAAGCTAACACATTAGATCATCTCAGAAGAAAACAAACAGCTCTTAAGCACTGAAACTATCATGTTTCATTTAATGCACTACATAGAATTTGTCTGTTTGAAAAAGATACTACAGCTTTGAATGATATGTAATAGATAAGACCTGCTTTTTATGTCAGCATAGCTCAACAGACGTCAATAGAGATGTGCACATTTATGCTGCTGTAAAAAGTCTTATGCATATGAGTGTTTGCACATATAAATATATTCATCTCTCTTAACACTGAATTTAATTTTGTAGAAAAATAAACTACTCTACAATTAGATTCCTTAGTATACGTAGTTCTGTAAGGGACAGCGGCAGTTTTGGTTTGTGCTTTTCTCCCATTTCAGTTCAATCATTGTCATAATGGTCAGTAAGACGAAAGAATTTCATCAAGACTGTAAGACCCCATCAATGCCCATCTAAATCTTAGAACTTACACTTCTGTAAGTGCTCTACAAAAGAAGCAGGAGAAAAAGAGGAAAAAAAAATTTAAAAGCAATACATTCTTATTAGACTCCTTGCTGTGTCCTAAAAACAGCGGGGCTTTGAGATAATGGCAACATGCAGCTATTTACAACTTGTTAACCTTAACACTAGGTTCTGAGAGCCAAACTGTCTGTGCACTGGCTGGCATTTTTCCTAAAATACTTGCAAGCCTTTGTAAAGAAAACAGTCACAGGGCTGCAAATAACTTTTTGGTACCTACTGCCTTCGTAACAAGAAATGTTGCTTTTAGGGCCTATACTCACAGAAAGAAGGATTCAGTGTGACACAGACAGGCAGAGAAGGGTAGGGAATAGTGGGTACATGAAAACTGGCAAAACGCTTTTTAGTCATATAATAAAAAGAAACATGAACATTAAATCTAATAAGTTGCAACAGTGATGCTACTTTTTAAGACATACCCAAAGACAATGCCACTAGAAAACATATGATCATAAATCATATTTTAGTAACTGTCTACATCACAAAACTAGTTCTGCATGAATGTGTATGTTCCTTTACATTCTGTGATATTTCAGTCTTAAGCCAGAACAAACTTGATGTCCTTATTCTTGTCCTGGTTTACATTCACTGTCACACATTCAAAAATGCCATGACTGGCAGTCTGCTCAAGAGAATTCCACACATGGGTATTTCCAGTCAGAGATGAATTTTGCTGGGAAAGCTTCATGAAGAAGCCGTCTCAAAACCCATAAGCCTGATGTGTAGCTTAGAACAAGAATATAAGTAATGACTTTCCTAACAACAGCATGTACATGTATATATAAAAGAAACACACGCGTGGTTTTAATACAAAAAGATAAAGGCACGTATACATATCTTGAAAAAATAGAAAAAAAAAAAAGTTGCAGGTAATCTTTACAAAATACTAAGAAAATTGTACTAAGAGAACCTTTGATCGTCCTGCTGCTGCCGTGTTTTCATTTTGGACTCCGGAATATTTGCAGTATGACAAAAAACCCAGATTCACAGTCATGCACAGAACACTGTGAATGGCTGTGTCAGCTGCAATACACACTATTCATAATGATGAGGCACTGTGAATACAGCAGTTTTTCATGCATATTATTTGCAAAGGGTGTGACCTCTTCAAAAGCTGAATGAATGCAAAACTAATGTTGTTATGTTCAACAGATGCGGTTAGAACACAGTTCATGTTTTGTTGTTATCCAAGTTTTCAGTATATTTGTACTCCATTCAAGAGTTATACTAACAAAACAAGACTAAAGCCAAAATTCACCCGAACAACAAACAAATTGGCTTTTTTGTGGCAATAAAATGTTCGCATGCATCTTGGATGACCAATTTGAAAGTCTGAAGCGACAAATTTTGAGGAATTAATGTAGAAATGTTTATTTGCGCTTTTTCTGTTCACAACACATTCCAAATTCTGCATCTGTAATAC
The DNA here is from genome assembly GCA_002909625.1 of Bambusicola thoracicus. Lineage (NCBI taxonomy): Eukaryota > Metazoa > Chordata > Aves > Galliformes > Phasianidae > Bambusicola > Bambusicola thoracicus. The sequence goes on from PPHD01001738.1 coordinate 32,576, forward strand.
TTCAATGGAAAAAGCAACAATTAAACAAATGATTTCATCTCAAATTATGAGTTTTACTAGTAGGCTTCTGGCTTTGTCAAGCTTGAGTGAATAATCAAAGGTATGAAGTGCCTTGTGGAAAGGAAAGCCTTTTAGCACTCCTGTGCTGTCACTTTTTGATTTACTAAAAAAGTAACTCACCAGAGGATTAAGCTGTTTTCATGGAATTCATTTATTTCAACTAAGATCTTTTATTAATTCCTATTTATTTAACTTAGAAAATCATATTTTCAGCATAAGGCTCTCCAAGTTGATTAACTATGCAATAAGTTTTGGTTTTCTTTCAACATTAATGCTCTTTCAAACTTAGAAACCAAGGAAAGGATCTTTTCAGGCTTCTTTCATAAAAATTCAGATCAATGCTGTCTCTCACTAATTTGTTTGGAGATTTTTTTAGGTAACCACATCTCACCTTGCAAACAAGACTTCCTTGTAACCTTACTTTGTATTTCCTTCCATACTGCAGCACTGGAGACCATTTAAAGATAAAGAGATTTTTGGCTTGTAAGTCATCTTCAAGATTTCTCTTTCATAAGTACAGATAGCTCCCATTCATCTTGTCTTTAATGACTACTCCCAGTAGAATGTTTACAGCTTTTTTAACCCGTAAATCTGATCATTCTCCCAAGAGATTCATTAAAAACTTGAACAGAATTTTCTTCTCTTACAAGAAACAATACTCTGGTATTGTTCCTAATGCCTTCTAATAATGAACATATTCCAACAGAAACTGAAAATCTGTGATTTCCCCCTGGTTATACAGCTCTTAAATATATTATCCATAATGTCAACTATACATTTAAATCACATTGTCTTGCTTAGCTGTGATTGCAGTGAAGTATCTTTCGAAAGAAAATTTGCTGATTCAAACAAAGGAAGGATCAGAACAACTGCCAGGGTTCTGCGTCTGTGGATACCAACTTATATTTGCATAACACTATTTTCTTTTAGCTGTGCTAATGTAACAATAAACAGAATCTGTTCATATGCATATGCCTTATTCAGAACATTTACTATTAAGTTTCTAGAATGGAATACGTGTAATATCTTTATAGAGGCAGTCTGGATTAGCATTAGAATAGTGTAAGTAGCTCACTTTATATCCAAATCTGACCATGTTTCTGATCATCAGTCAAGGAACAGCTCTTGCTGAATTACCACTATTTCATACTGGCACGTCAGGGCATCTCTTTCATTAAGATTTGTCTTACAAAATAGCCCATCCCTGAATACAAGATGGAAAGAAAGTAATTGGGAAATGTTCCCAGTTGATGGCAAAAATAGAAAACCTAAATGATAAAGAGTAATAGAAAACCAGTTCATCCCTTCCTCCACATAGTGAAAAAACAGCAGAAATGATTTTCTGCTGAAGCTGAATAATTATATTGACATTTTTATATTCAGCACTATCAGGGTTGATCATCTTGAAGCAAGCCTAAGCCCCACGTCTAAAATATGTGCTAAAAAGCACATAGTGAATGTCACAGGTCTATTTTTATGGAATACATTTTTTCCTATGGAATATTCTGCATTTTTAGGAAGTTTTACAACATACTCTACATTAGAACTTCATGGCTAAATTCCCATTGATGAAAGGCAGGAACTTCTTGGAACTCAAGGAAACTTTGATTTAGCCTATTGGCTTTGCAGACACTTCCCTGTATACCATCTGCTGTTAATGCCTATGTAAAATGTAAGGAATCTCAAAATATCAGCCTGAGATGGCCTATGGTTCAAACACAAAATACACCTTTACACCCATTTATTAAGATAAACATATAATTAGGTTAAGAGGTTTTCCTCAGTGTAACAGGAAACAGTCCATTGGTGTGTAACAATTGTGTTTAACGACCACCAGCTACAAATAAACTGCAGACAGCAGAGATTTATTGAAATATTTAAACAAAATCTAAGTATTTTTAAAGAGAAAGGAAGGGTTCTTATTCAGATAGAAGAAACAAAATGGATAATTAAATGGTAAAGAAGAATCATGAGTAGAAAATACTAAATACGTGAATTCAGTATTCTGCTGAGCTTTCAAATAAAATTGGCCAAATAAACTAACATGGAAGTCATTTCCAATCCAAATTTCAGTTACATTTAGCCTATACAGTATTATATTCCTTTTAGAGATTTTTTAAAAAATGTACAATTACATCATATGATACAGATAGTACAGAAAATAAGTGGGAGTACCTAAATGAAAAGGAGTCTTATCTAGATTTAACACAAAAAGAAAGAAAAAAACATAGTTCAGATTCATAATATCTTCATCACTACTTTTCAGTGCACAATTTTGGTTTGGTTGCCTGCTTTGCCAAATAATTCCATGATGAGACAAAGAATAAATGAAAGGCTATATAACAGTAAAGATTCTTCGAAAGGTACCCAGCTTTATACAGTCATATATGGAAATTCAAGTACCGTTGCACTAGAACCACTGCATGGAGTAAAAGACGATAAAAAAGGACAGCAAAATTAACCAAGGCAAGCTAACACAATTCCTTCTCTCGCTGATACATATTCCATTCTGGAAATTTTAGGAAAACAGTTGCAAAAGTTCAAGAGTCTCCAAATGCCTCAATAGTAAACAGCCATTTAGGATATCATTCTGCAGATCTGTTTTAAAAGACATACAAATACCAGCCAACAATATTTGCATGCTCTTAGGGAAGAAACTGGAAGGCTTGTTACACATTCTAGTATATTGCTACCTATATTATGAGCTAATAAAACATGGAATCATAGGATAATCCTAGTTGGAAGGGACCTATGCAAATGAGCTACCCAACCTCCTGCTCAAAGCAAGGTCAACCATGAGGTATGAGCAGGCTGCTGAACTTTCTATTCAGTCTGATCCTAAGAAGCTCCAAGAACAAGGACAACACATTCTCCCTACATAACTTGTTCCAGTTGCTGAAGTCACTGAAGACTATTTAGAAGCAGTGATGCAGTGAGTTAAAGATAATTGAGCAGAATGAGGAAACTGAACAAAACTGTTCATTTTTTTGGGTGTCTAGAAGATGGCAGTCTTTTGACTAGTTTAAAAATTATTGGTTTTATATGCTTTTTTAAGAACTTTAGATTAATTTAAAGTGTTTTATTCTTCCAACATACTTACATTTCTGTCCATAAACATATTGTCTCTTCTAAGCCTTGCCTTATTTTCTCATATCCATTCTGCCCATACAATATGTTAAGTCTCCTTTCAGAAACTTCATTTCTTGCATTTCTGCAGTGGACATGTAATGTCAATCAACCTCCAGACACTCTTGTAGTAAAGAGCACTTAACCATCAATATGAAGCATCAGCAGAATGCTCTTCACAAATACAAACAAAATTACACTCCATCTAATGTGTCCACTCCAGAAAACCCTCAGGAAAACACGGATTAACAGATTTGTCTTACAGCTCTGAATGTCAACTAACTTAGGTCTTTCAGGACCAAGGGAAAAGAATTAGTCTCAGGCTTTCTTCCCCTGGGATTTAATGCTTATAAAGCTGAGACTTCTGCTTTACCTTTATTTTTTACAGAAGAACTAAATCATGCAGCAAGTCTTCCTCAGAAATTGAAATAAAACTAAAAAGTGTTTCCTAGATCAAAAGCTGTACTTTAAACTGCATTTAGAACAGCACTGTACAAAAGCAGTGAACAGATGACTTGTAGAAGTGTAGAACTGTCTTTATAACCTCAGTTCAAGGAGGCATCCAAAAATTACATCAGATGGCACACACTGAGACAGGAATAGCAAACAAAATTGAGATCCAAGGCCAAGAACAAAAATAGCAGCGCTCTCCTGTTCACCAGTAAGTTTTTCCTGTCCTGCTCATCACTTCTTTACTACCCTTTGAACAACCAGAACCAGTGGGATATAGCAAGTTCCTGAACTGGAACAAAAAATCCCACCCAAAACACAGTGAAAATGTATCACCTATATGGAGGAGTCCCTGTCTTTTTCATAGAATCATAGGAAAGTTCACATTAGAAGACATTTGGAGAAGCAGTCTAGCCAAACTTGCCCAAACTATCTAAGTTACAGTAGGTTGCTAAGAGCCTTAAGTCACATCTTGAAATTTTCCAAGGATTCCTCTGAACATTAAATGAGCACTTCTGTGTTATGCAAAACCAAAGGAGAAACCACTTGAAGTATTTTAGTTTACTGCCAACATCATTTTACCTTTGAGCTTCAAATAATTCACACCTATCCTGGGCTGAATTTTACTGCTAAGAAACTCAGTTTCAAACACTGTTTTATGTTCAGGAAAAGGGAAAAAGAATCTGACTTAGTGCTAACTGGCATTCAAAACTTAGCCTAAAATCACACAGCTGTCAACTCGCTATCTTGACAGAACTATTCACTACAACTGGGGTTGCCTTTTAGAGGATCCTTTGTAGACCAGAGTAACACCTCCAGAATATGAGAAAGAAATTATCCAACCCAGAAAGGACTTGAAATATTTCTCCCTTCAAAACAGTTACAGCCGGGGTTGTAAGAGTTACATCAGTTGAAGGTAAATTTATTGAAAGAGGAGAAAATGACACAACAGTGTTCCAAAAGACAATGGCATCCTTGATCTCTTAAAAATGGTAATTCCCCTGGTGATGTGACTACAGAATATCTGAGCATGCCTAACTGCTGTTAGATTTATCAGCAGGCATTTTATTCCCCTAATAGCTTACTGAAGCTGTTTCCAAGAGTATTTTGAAATTTTAACTTTCCTCTTCATTATTTGTCTGTCTTTCCAGTCAGACATATTTGTAAGGTCACGCTGATGCATATTCCTTATATATACATATAACCACATGGATAGCAATTGAAGAGATTTTCTGATCCAATTGTCACCTTAATTACCAAAGTTAATTACTAAGCTGTTCAGAAAGTAGCTTCAGTTGATTGTTTGATGCATCCATCAATCACTACCTTGCAGTTTGGTTAGTATTGACAAAGGCACAGATCCTTCACAGAAGTGGCTGAGTTCTTAGAATTTAGCTATCTTGCAGTAGCTGTACCACACCACCCTCCAGCTTCATCTAAATCACTTACACTTACTCTAAACTATTTTCAATGATTTTTTTTTTAGTGTTTATAACACATTAAAATATGAAAGTACTCTGCCCATCTTATATATGAATTACATATGAATTACATATAAGTAACTGACACCATAGATGTATTTTGCAGACTGATATTTTGCTATTTTTTGATTCTGCCATGAGTTTTTAAATACTCATTTTTGTTACGTATAGCTCAGTGAAAATACAGATGTTAAGTGTAAAGGGGACTCATGACAACAACAACAACAGAAAGGCATTTATTTGAGTCCAGATTAATCTTTCATGAAACTTAGAAGGAAAATATTCCATTTGTTTATGTTTTTCCACTGATGTTAAATAACAATAACCAAAACCTGCTTGAACTGACCAAGATGAAAAGCATATGCAGCAAGCAGTCACTGAACAAATTATGTAATATCTTGTATGAAGATAAACAGTCTGAAATAGCAGTAATATTTGTCAGCTAAGATTTGGGGAGCAATTTTGAAATACCCTACACTGTAATTCAGAAAAACACCACTCAAACACAGAACTGGAAACAAATTCAATTTGTATTTTTATAAACTTCTTACTGAATTTGAGCTCTGCAATGAGATACAATCGCGGAAGCACTGCCCTACTGCAACTAATTTACCAGCACATTTACCTTTTTTCTCCAACTTAAGGGATGATAAAAAAAGATCTCAGGTGTAGCCCACCTTACTCTGATGAATAAAAACAAGTTCAGCTATCAGAAATTCACAGAAATTTCATTCAGTTCTTTCTCTCTTTCTTTTTCTCTCTCTTTCTTTCTTTCTTTTTTTAATAAGTGAAATCTTTCTCTTGTGTTTATTTGCGTCAGTTTGTCTAACTGCATGTTAAAGTTTAGACAGACAGACAGTAAAAGTGATCTCTTCTTCTGACTGCAATACATGCTTACTGTGATTGTTTCAAACTATAACCAGGACTTTTTCTAGTGCTGGCTGCTCTGCTTAGCAACAGTTAGTTAGGGTGAACCTTCTGCTACCACACATCTTTCCATCACTCACACTGACATTAAGAGAAGAAATACACACAGTGAAAGTATTCTGAATTCAACAGCATTTCTAAACATTGTCAAGATCCACACAAATACATTTCCGTGCCCCAAACTCTGAAATAAAGCACCCAGTGAATGGAAACAGAAAACAAGGTAAAAAAAAAAAGAAGTGTTAATTAAAACTGTCTCTGTTTAATCAGAATCATCTCCGTTCAACTTTCACATAACTTAACAGGCTGGCTGATGCCTAAACTTACCTGTTTAGTGAGGCACAAAATACAGAAAGTAAAATAAGAGGTCCCAAACTGAACACGAATTGTGATACCATACACTCTTACTAGAATAGATTCATTTCTATCACAGCTTTTCTAATTCTTCTGCTCCTCCTTCTTCTCTGTTTAAGTATTTAAAATCTACTTGAATGGAAAAGATTCAGTAAAAGGAACGTGATCACCCATTATTGGTAGAATAGTTGCACTTGAGTGGCAGGATTTTTCAAATATCAGGTGGTGACTAGTTTTAATGTTCCCAATATTAAAGAAAAATTAAAAAAACATGAATAAGGTACAAAGTGTTACTATAAGTAGTCTTTAACAAAACTTGTGCTGTATATATATGTAATTTCTTGAGAACAGACAAGCTTTAGGCTCTTTCAAAGTACAACTCACTTCAAACATCCAAGTCCCATTACTTATACATCCAAACTGTGGAAATCCTTTCAAATGGACTTCCACGGTTGCATCATTATTTTGGATTATACACAATTTAAGTGACTTAGTAAAGGGTATTTAGGAGTATCCTTCAGAGTTCTATCATCAGGAAGATCTAAGGTCTCCTCTGTAATTTATGTTCCTCAGATATAACTAACATAAACAGTTGTACGTTAGTCATGAAGATACAGATCTCCTGAACATTAATTTTAGGAAGAGTTCCTTGATAATTAGACATGCATGCACACTAACCTGGCAAGCACTTAGCCTCATGGCTCTGAATATACTTTTCAGAGAACCAGAAACTATTACAAAACCCTTAGTAGGAGTCCGTTCATTCTGATAAAGTCTCACACATGAACAAGGCAGAAAGATGAACAGAAAATGCATTTTATGCATTTAATTCCTGCTTTTCATCTCCAAAATTACTTTGTTACCTTGTGTTCTTGATCTTAATTTACAACGCATTGCCACGTTCATTTTCCACGGGTCAGTTAAATGACTGGCAAAGTAAAATGGTTAGTCCATTTAATTGTAACTTTAGTTTCATTACCCTCATCTTGAATATATTTATAAACCACTTGCATCAACTATAATTTGTAAAAGCTGCTACAGGGGGCTACAGTTCAGATTTTGTATCATTTGAGTCCAGTGTTCCAAATACACATTACAGATTCTCTTACATCACTATTTAGTAGTGACATTTCAAACCACTGTAGTTCTTCTGCACTTTTCCCTACCAAGATTAGGGAATGTCGTGGCACATCCTTCCTATATTTAATATCAGCATTTAATCATAAACATAATAAATGTCTGATTAAAATCTCCTTCCAGTATGTGAATCCAACCTGCTCCTGAACGTAATGGTTCCCATCGAAGCTACTCTCCCTTTTCAGGAAAAAATAACCTTATCAGTAAAACCAGTGATGGAAATGTCCTGTGTGCCTGCTGGAACACAGTTCCATACTTGTTTGTCAAGAAACAGGGTGAAATGTATTTATAAAATTACAGAAGTGATCACAAATCCTGCACAGTTAACTAAACAAGAGCTTAAACTGTGACTTCCAGCAGCAGAAATTAAACTCATTTTCTGCTCAAAGTCAGGGAACTTCCTTTCCCAGGAGGACCATCAAAAAA
>PPHD01001739.1:0-40536 GCA_002909625.1 Bambusicola thoracicus
AAAAAAAAAAAAAAAAAAAAAAAGTTTGCAAATCTGCGGCTTGCGTGCTTGCCTTTTTCGTATTATTATTATTATTATTATTTGGATTTAGAGATGGCAAATTCCTTCACGGCCGGGACCTGGCCCATCCCCTGAGCAAAGCAGCCTGGACATGACCGGCAGGCGAGGGAGGAGGAATTGTGATTCCCTCCGGAGGCTCCGACCCCTCCCCCCCCCTCCTCTCCTCCTCCGGCCGGTGCGAGCCCGGCGGGGGCAGCCCGGCTCCGGCCGCTCCGTTCCCCCGGAGCAGCTCCGCGTCCCTCCGGCTCCGGCCCCGCCCCGGCACGACACGGCGGGATGCAGCATCTCCAGCACCGGGACGGATCCCTGCTGCAATGGTAAGTGCTTTCCTCCGGCCTCTCCCGGGCTGGGGAGCCGCTCTGCTCGGGGATGCCCGAGAGCCGCTTTCTTGCAGCCGGCTCATCTCGGAGTGACAGTGATTTATCGGCTTCTCCCCGATTTTCCCCATGTCCTGGGAGTGCTTCTTTTGGGGAGGAGAGGAAGGGGGGGGAACGGCACGCAGGCTCTCTGCCTCCAGCCAGGCTCCGAGAATGCGGCCGCGAGATAGATGGGTTTCTTTCGGAACGAATAAATCTCCCTTTGCAAGCGGTGACAGGTTAACGTGCTTGGTATGGGGATCACGTCTGATTTTAACACAATATGGCTGGTAAATAAAACCTGATTGCTAACAGACCCGTTGCTGCTGTTGGCATTTTCAGGCTCTAGGCTACCTTTGCAGTTCTGCATCTTCACCTGCCGCGCAAACTCCCATTCACCCTTCAGCCGGTGCATCAGGACTTCTCTGTTTTTACTGCGGGGTCGTAGTAAAAAATGCTGTTAATGTGCCTTTGACCTCTGCTTGCATGCCTCTGGGCACTTCTCCTTATCAGCATTGGAACAGCTGGCTCTAATACCAATTCTATGCACAGCACATCTTAAGGGAGAGGGGTAGGCAGACTTCTTGCATGCGAGCAGTTCAGGTATGTGCTGGAATCTGGAGAGTTTACCGCCAGGGAGAGGAGGATAATGCAGCGTGGTGGTCAGGCGTGGAAAACGCATGAAAAAAGAGAGAGACAGATGTGTTTGGAGACGTAGGGGTGTTTGTGGCGAGATGATCCATCCCACTGGCATAGAAGTACGTTGGGAAGAACTCCCTGGAAGTCAGTAGCTTTCCTCTGCATCTGATCTGCTGGTAAACAGGACCTGGCCCTTAACGTGAAGAATTCATCGGAATAGCTTTGTAGGTAATTATGATAGTCATAAAAAAATAGTCACCGAAACGAAGAAGGTGGCAAAATGACCCGGTTCTTTCCTAGGGCGTTATGGAGTGCCATCCGTCTTGTGTTTGCTAATTACAGTGCATGTGTTGGACCGATGCTGCAATAGGCAACGTAACTGAAGATGGGTTTTTTGCCTATTTGTTGTTTATAGTTTTTGTTTGCTTGTTTTAACCTGTCGTTGTCAACAAACAACAAATAGATTTTCATCTGGTGTTATCTGGGTCCACAGCCGTCTCAGTGCTGTATTCTGCCTATGCAACGCCGGTCGGGTACTGTGGTCTGATGTTCCTATGGCTAATCAGAGTGAATGTATGATTGCCTAATGTTACTGTCAATGATAGCAGGAAGGCAAACTCCTTAAAGTGGTGTTGGTATAGCTACGGGTAAAGAATTATCCATATGCATTATACAAGCGTCCTTGGTTGATATGAAACACACCGGAGCTGCCTTGAATGAAGTTGTCCTAAAGGGCGAGTAAAGCAACGCTGCTCCAATTTGACGGATAATTAAGGAATGCTATTCAGTGCAATAACAGCAGTTGGATTAAAGTTGATGTCTGTATTGTGGTTGTAGCTCTGGCTGATGGTTTTCTATCGTTTTTTTTTCCTGTCTCTATGTGCTGAGAACAGTGGTTGCTGCTTTGTTGTTCAGTCAGGACAGCTGTGATTGTTCTGTTGTTGTAGTGGCAATCTATTTTGGCCATCACGGGGCACAGGGTTTGTGTTGTTTTGTTTTCTCCAACCTAAGGCATGTGTGCAGCGACTGGAAGGATAACCGTTGGCACTGAGCAAGCTCAAAGGTTGCAGGGGGCTTCTAAGGAAGCCAGTTACCCCAACGTATTTATCTTAAGACACGGACTGGTTTTGTGCTTGCTCCTTGGCTCCAGCCTTCCATTGGGGCTCCTGCAAGTAACCTTAAATCTCCCTGTAGATTTATGATGTCTGCTGTTTTCATGGCGGTGCCACAGCCGCCTGTAGCTCTGCTGTTGTCAGGATGCATGCGAAGCTCATAAACGCGAAGGCAGAAGCTTTGTTGTAGGGTGCTACCAGGGAGAGAAGCGCAGAGATCTCTGAGATGGTCACGTTCAGACCTTTGTTCATTGCGTCTCTCTTAATTTGACTGAGTGACTTCGGCATCCTGGAGGTATTTTTTCTGGAGTTGAGTTCCATATGTGCCTACGCCTTTGATCAGTTGAGCCCCATGTCCCCAGGCTGATTCATTTGAATATAGCAGATTTTGTTTTTCTTTCCTTCCTTCTGAGCACACTTAGTACAAACAGTCTAATTCCTAAATTAGCTCAGTTTATCTTCTGATGAAACCAGAATATTTGAGTTAAGAAACACAGAAAAAGTAAACTCAGGACACGATCACACTGTCTATCATATATGGCTGAAAGAACTGCAGAAATATCCCATTTACTCCCATTTTTTTTCTTCTGTGACTCTCAGGAGGGGTAAGTTGGTGGCAGGATATAGCAGTCAGTGAAGATAAAGGGTTTACTTCACCCCAACACTTGGCCCAGAGACCACAGCATCAACCTTTACATCAACAGAGCATGTTTTTGCATTGGTTCGTGTTCCTTTATTTCCATTCCCAGTTCTCCTTGCACATCTGACATCCAAGCATCCTGCATCACCTGTGAAGGCAGCAGAGATGTGACTGAGTGCACGCTGAACTCAACAGGGTCTTTCCACACCAATGCAAAAGTGCAACTGATCTACCGAAAGGGGTGTAAATGCACCAGTGAGAAAGTCTCTCTTTCATCCTAACCAGGACTGCAGTCATTTTTACTGTTAATAAGTGGCAAGGATTGCTTAACCTTCATTCAGAGCGCCGCTATCCTATATACATAGCATCCCCTGATGGGATACATTCACAATTCTGTGCTGAACTTGTACTGCTCTTAAGAAGTGCTTTGCATACAGAAGGGTATTTGGTTGTCGAGGATCACTAACAAGTGCTAGAATTGTGGTGGCTGTTGAAACAGATTGGATTGTAGTTGAGTGGGCACAAATACATGGGAGGGAAGGCAGACCTTTTTCAGAACACTTTGCTGGTCGCACACACACACGCTTTGCTTTACATGTGTTTTATTCTCCGACCACCTTTTGCTTTCACAGTTTGTCCATCCAGCTTCTTTGGCTTTAAGTTTTATTTCCACAGAACAGACTAAGAGCTCTTGTAAAGCAAGGCACATTCTCTGAGTCTTGTTCACTTAATTCACTTCAATTTGCTGGCATTCAAGGCCAGGCTGGATGTGGCTCTGGGCAGCCTGGTCTGCTGGTTGGCGACCCTGCACATAGCAGGGGGATTGAAATTAGATGATTATTGTGGTCCTTTTCAACCCAGGCCATTCTATGATTCTACGATTGTATTCCTATGCAAGACGATGGGTTGATCTACAGGGTAACTGGATTAGTAATTCCAGGGCAGAATTTAGGAGGCACTAAATCATTTCATTTCCTGAAGGAAAAGTGCAAACATTGTAGCATGTAAAGCTAACATGGCTGTTGTGCCAGGAAATATTCTTTTGGAAAGGATGTTGCGTAAACATACAGATGCAGTTGCAGGGACTGCTGTTTGGTGCTCTGATTCTATGCTAGCATTGAATCCAGGTTCTCCTGACTGACGTAATTGTACCATGAAACGAACTGATTTGCATTTAACATCAGAGTTTATCTGCCCTGGGGTCATCCCAACAATCTCATTGCTGCTCGTTCAGGTGTCACTCTTGGGTGGGTTAGGATATCAGCGTGTGTGTTAGGGCTGTGATCTCAAATTGCTCTGATCTGTTCACCTGGCAGATTTTTAACTCATGTTTTCTAGAAGCGTGAACAATTCCACTTAAAATCAATGTGTTTGTTTTTTTTTTTTAAACAAATTTAATCAACAATTCCACTTTGCATTGTTGTAACTCGTAAGTTACCCTAAAACCAGCACTTGAAAAACTATGAAGGGATAAGTGGTTGTATGGTTTAACTCTTCTTCTTAATGATAGTTCAGGGAACAGTCATTATAATATTTAAGTTTATAACGTGTTGGGAATGGGAAATTTTGACGTCTAAGAGCTGCATACCAAACGTGGAGGACACATCTCTTCGAAGGTTGGTTTGTCTGCTGTTGAGGCAGTCCACAAAAAGCCATTGTGATTAGAGAATGTTGGGTCACAATTGCTTACGAGCCGCAAATGGAAGGGTAATTATAGGCTGTTATCTGTGATTTGTTGGGCCTGCTAGTATTCTGAGGGTTAAGGCAGGAAAAGTCCTTTTAATCTGTGTGGTGGGTTAATAGCCCAGGTTTTTAGTCTTTGCTTTCTCAGGCTGAGGCGTTTTGCTGCTTTCTTTTCCCTCCAAGGACAGGATATTGTCCTATCTGTTTTACTGGGAATTCTTAAGGACAATGTCTCATTGAATGGAAATGTGGCAATATTGAGTTGCTCCTTTTTGGGGAGTAGGCATGTGATGAGGTGTAAATTGCCCCACTCTGCATGTGAAATCATGGCCATAAGGGATCCCTAATTGAGCTGTCATTCATTGCACGTGGAGGAAGACTTACTCACAAGTGTTGGGGCAGTCTGGGCTGTCATTCATCTATCACAGAACCATAGAACGGCCTGGGTTGCAAAGGCCCACAGTGCTCATTGAGTTCCAACCCCCTGCTGTGTGCAGGGTCAGCAGCCAGCAGCCCAGGCTGCCCAGAGCCACATCCAGCCTGGCCTTGAATGCCTGCAGGGATGGGGCATCCACAGCCTCCTTGGGCAACCTGTTCAGTGCATCAACACCCTCTGGGTGAAAACCTTCCTCCTAAAACCTAAACCTCCCCTGTCTGAGTTTAAAACCATTCCCCCTTGTCCTATCACTGTCCACCCATGCAGACGGTCCTATTTACTCTCACTTAAGCATCTGAAATTAGATGGCCCTGTCAAGGCTAATCCCACATCCCTGTATTATCAGTGGGAAAGGTGCATCATCTCATCCCGACGTGGCTCAGATGAATCCCTCTGAAGGGGTTCCCGCAGCGCAGACCTGTGCATGCTGAATCAGTCAGGCGGTCCCATGGTATCTCAGAGATAAATCTCTGTAGCACAGCCCTTTTCTTGCTCCCATCTCTGCTCACAAGGAAGACTGCTTTCATTTGTATTTTTTTTTTTTTTTTTGCCACCTCGTAGGGAAATGAAAATGCTCCGTTTTCTGAACAGCCCAAATCTGCAGCTGTGACCCCCAGAGCTACCTCTCCCCTATTTTCCCCTTATCCAACTGGCAGCAGCTGCAGCTGTCCATTGCAGGGAGAATTCATGCCACACGTCCCATGCAACACCTTATCTATTTGCAGCTCTTGTGTTTTTTTTTTTTTTTTTTTTCCTTGGGGGAGGGGGCTGTTTTTGTTTTTAATTCATTGATCACTTCGGATCTCAGATGCTTCCTTGGCATATTGACACTTCCCGTCTTCAAAGCGCATCCAGTTTCTAGGAGGGATTTGCCAGCTGAAGCCTGTGTGTCGTTTTGTGAGCAGGTGGGGATGCATCAGGACGTGGGAACGTTCAGGACGGTGACATGATTTTCTGCAGGCAGATGCGAGCTCGTGCTGCCTGTTTTCTGAGCCGGCCAGAAGCTCTGCAGTGCTCCAAGCCTGATCTCATATACCCTTCTCGTGAATAGCTACACTGTATGTTGCAAGAAGAAGCAGATGAATGCTGACCAGACCTCTTTTGCTTAAGCTTGGCACCTTGCAAAATACATTTTGGCCAGCTTGGAGCACATGATACGCTTAAAATTAGGTGACCTGAAAGCAAGATTTTGCCATAAATCAATAGCTTAATGCTTTCTTGTTATGGTGCATCCACCCTCTGTCCTAAGCTAGCACGATCCAACTGTCATTTGATAAATGGATTTAACTAGCTCCTTCCTCCCTAACTATGGGCTGTAAAAGTACGTACAGCAGTCCAAATAATGAAAAAAAATAATGTATATGTGCACCTCTCACAGCACAGTGCTATGTAGGCTGGACTTAAACTTGCAGTAGTAGCAGATACTTCTCCACAGCAGAGAGAGATTGTATTTATTTGGGAAAGGCGGTTTAAAATAGCTAAGATATCCTTAACTATAAATTCCTTTTCCTAGAATGGTAAGGCTTTATTAAATTATAACACTGATATTTCTGCTCATGCTGCTATTTTTTTGGTGTATGTTTACAAAGGAGTTTTTAAATTACTATTTACAAATTAAAATAGCATTCATGTTGTTAGGTAAAAAAAAAAAAAAATCCTGTAATGATGGCGTTTATATACGTATATAAATTCTTAAAGAGATACTACTCAAGTGCCAAAAGCCAAGTATGAGTACATTGTATTCTCCTTTCTAAGAGGTTGGACACAAAGCAAGAGTTTCTCTCTTAGAGTTGGCCTAGAAACAAATTATATAAAGAAGCCAGCACAAGTGCATTATATAAAAGACCAAGTTAAAGTTAGTAAAGTTACTCATTTCCTGTGTTTTAGAGAGCTGGATCTTTGGATTTCTTCCAGTTTTGTGCTCCAACTTAAGATGCAGAGGAGATGAGAGAGCATCAGAAATACCGCAGATGCTTAAGTTCATCATGACTAAGGCTGGGAATGTGTCACAGCTGTCACCCGAGCCTTGAATTCCACAATCCACACTCATTCATTCGAATTGCATCAAGTTTGACAGCTTGGATGGTGTTTTTGTGCTAGTGAATGGGTTAGTTAACTGAGATGATTATGTACAGTGGGTGAACAGCTGGAATACACTTCATTTGACAGAATAGTGCTTGATGATGGCAGAGGAGAGAGTGGCACGAAAAGCCATTATTAGCTATGATGAAGTTGCTTCTCTGCACCACTCAAATCTTGGACACTGGTCTAAATTCTACTGCTTGCCCTCTGGCCTGCTCTTTGCACCACAGTGGGTTGTAGTAGTGATGGTGATGGAAAATAGCCTCTGGAGACATTCAAATCTGAATGTTACACGAGAGAGGAGAAGTGAGTATCACAGCCTTTTTGGTTTTCCGAACAGATATAGCCCTGATGGATTTTCACACCCTGTCCTCTGCATGGAAGACATGCAGGTCTTTTACCGTGGTGTTTTCTATAGTGCTGACCAAAAGATGAGATTGAGCTTTCAGATTTGAGACATGTAAAGATAGGTATGTATTCTGAAGCATCTATCAAAGGTATGTTCCTGTTGACAGTGAACCCAGTTATTTACTATAGAGTGACTTCCATTACTCTTTAGCCATAAAAGTCATGAATAAATACCACTGATGTGATTTAATCTGCACTCTAAATCCTGCTCTGGGTTACGAATCCTTTCTGATGGTTTAGAATGAGAATGGTCCATTGTGGCCATGGTGCTCTTATCACAAACTCAAAGTGTTTGTTTGCACCCTGTCTTGCACAGGTCTTGGGAATGCCCTTTGCTCTTGCTACTTCTGAATATCACAACTAAGACACTGTGCCACAAATGAATGGCTGCATTGCAAGTACCTCTACCTGGCTCCAAATCACTCTTGGAATTACAGTGCCTGGAACATCCCTGAGGCTCCATTTATCTTTCTCCTAGATTTAACTACCACAAGCAGCTGCTGATCATCCTGTGACTGACTAATCCAAAAGGTTTTTTTATCCCCCTTTGTCATTTACAGCTGAAGTACTCCTATCCTGTACTTCAGCCTTGACCCTGTTACCTTCTACTGCTCATTCATCCATGCTGACTCTATTTACCTTAGCTTTTCCCCATCGTTCATCCATCTTTGGTACAAAAAGGCCTTGTGTTGAAGTTCCCCATCTCCTTCGTGCTGTTGACGTCCCTACATGGTTGTCTCAGCTTCTCCAAGCTTTCCTGTTTGGGATGGAGAATGTCAGCTATATACTTGTTCTGGAGAAGGCTGTTATTGATTTTCTTTGTTTTATTTTTTCCATCAACTTTTCAGTCTTTGAAAGACATGGAGCTGTGTCCAAGGCTATTAAGGCAAAACATGACCTATTTAAAGCAAAATGCTTCCAAGCATCAGGCTTTAATATTATTCTGACAGGACCAATGTCTTAAAGCTCTTCTGAAGGAAAAGCTCGCCCTGAAAGAGTTTTGACTTCTGAAGATCCATTTGATCTGTAGCTTTCTGATCTGATAAAACAAGCCTCATATCTTTCGAACAGAAACAATAAAAGGCTGTCCAGACCAAGAGCTTCCCTTTTGACTCCGTTGTCTTAATTATATTTGGTCCTGACAGATTCTTACATTGACTTCTTGCTTTCCACTGTCCCTTCTGAATTGAGCAATGAGGGCATAATTCAGCCACCCTCCCAAAGAGGCTGAGACAAACCTCAGTATGTGTATTCTTAGGCTACTGTGCAGCAATTCCATGCACACCACTAGTGTGTTATGTAATCCAATAGATCTGACCCACTGCCAAATCTATTCACAGCCACAGAAATCTAACAAGTGAAATGTGTGTAAGAAAATGGATATGAAAGGAAATGTGATAGCTCAACCACACAACTTCCATCAGCTCATTTGTAACACATGCCTATATTCTTGAAAGGTAGGGAAAAAAAACTCACTTGAATGCCAACCTGACATCTATTTTGTTGGAGAAACTGTCAGCTAATATGCTGCCTAATGGACTATGCCATATTATGTCACACACCAAAACACTGAAATTTCAAACATTTCATTTCAATTAAGTCAGAAGTTGTTTGAATTCTCCAACATTTGTATAGAATCTTGAATTACTTCACTTTCACTTGGCTTATAATTACTTGCTTTAAATGTAATTTTTTGTTTGCAGAGTTCTGGGTTGGGGATAATGATCATTTTTCATGCACTGTCTTGATAGGCAATCCCAATCACCTTCCTACCTTGATTTGCAGCACTTCTAAATATTATAGCAACTTTCACGGTATCTTTTCATATTCTAAGATCAAGAAGGCTAAAAAAAATGTTGGATATGAGACAACACAAAGAAGGAATAATATCTCATGTTCTAAATGGAACTGCCAGTAGTGGTGTCTCTTTAAGCTGACCTTCCACAAATAGCTTCTCCCTAAACAAGATACAAGCTCCTCTGTATTCAGGAAAGTGAGACACTGTAATTGGCCAGCCTATTAGATAATCAAATGAAAAAGAGTAAACGAATATGCATTCCTCTGACTACTTTCTTCTCTCTCCTGCGTCATGCTTGTTCAGTACCACTTTTACTATGTGCCCTCTTTGGGCATTGGGATTCAGTTTCTTTCTATTAATGCCATGATTTCAACTAACATGAAGATGAAATGCGTGTCTGGCAGGCCTGTGTTTTTGTGCCAAGCTTTGCAAAATGTTCTATATGATTCCACACCTTATTCTTTATCGTCTGTATCAGCAGACTGCTGTCTTTATTGACCCATAAGTAACAATAGAAAGCAGTCCAAGTACAGTATGACTTACACTTTGTTCCACCTGCTGTTTGGAGTATTCCCTTCTTAGTTTACCACAAGCAGTTTTGGAAGAGCTGTGTTGTGCAATGAGCTGCAGGAAGTAACCTGTGTCATTAATGGGAACAGTGCTGAGATGTTTGTCAGACAAATTCTTCCTGCTTGTTGCAACTTGGCCTTACTACAAAAGCATTGAGTCAGGAGGTTACCCTGATTTCTTAACATCTCTCAGCAAATATCCTACCAATGTTCTTCACATTCTTTTAAAATAAATTATTTAGTTGAATCAGTCCATATAGTGAAACTGATTTCTTCATTTGTTGATGTCTTCAACATGCGGTTCCAACAGCAGGGAGAGCTCTCTTGCGAAAGCACAACACCCTGCACACGAGACATCTGCATTCCAATAGATTTCTGCAGGTTATCTCTTAGAGAATCATAGAATTGCTCAGGTTGGAAAAGACCTTAAAGATCATCAAGTCCAACCGCAACCAAACCAAACTCCCCTAACAACCCTCCTCTAAGGATTATAAGAATATAGGATTCAATTTCTCTTCCACCTCAGTCCCCTCAGTCAACTAAACTTACTATTGTGACATTCCCTTAACTCTCCTCATGAATTTACAAAACAAGGCATTCCAAGCCAAGACTAAATAGTGGGTCTGACACTCATTAAAGTTAATACATTTACAGTATAATAGTAATAATAACAGTCCTTTATGGATTTATAGAATTCAAGTGTGGATATTTTCTCTTCTTCCTCCCAAAGATTTCTTAAAGTATCATCATTATCCCAAACTGATAGTTAATAAGAAATAATCTGCAGAAGATGTATCACCTTGGAGCTAATGACTGCTCAGAGAAGCAAAATATCATCCACAAACTTATTTCAAATGCTCAGGTTTTGCAATGTGTCTTTTTATTTTTATGGTATGTAATGACACAAATTTCTGTTAACTTTTTGAGATAAAATAAGTCTCCCTTGATGTGGAAGAAGTTGCTTTCAGTAGGATTCAGTAAAAAATGCAGCGGTGCATTTGCTTGATTCAGCACCAATTAGATTGGAAATGGTTGGGAAAATAGATAATAATTTCCACTGCTGTAATGGGAGGAAAACAAGAAGAGTTTGCTGTATACCTGAGGAATCTGATTTCCAAATGAGCTGCTCTCTCTATGTAACAGTTAATAACTATTTAATAAATAAATGCCAGCAGCAACTTTTCAAATAGTCCTCAGGGAAAAACACAGCCCAGAAACTGTTCCCATATAGGCATCTTGTATGAGGCCATTCTGATTTGGGGGTTGATCAGTATATAAGAATGGGAAAAAATGATGACACATTACTTAACCTTAAGGACAAAGAAGGGTCCCAGACTTTGCTTATATAGCAGTGTATTTGTAACATAAAAGTTCAGTTGTGTTCAAGGAACATTTAGAGTGTTTAAGAAATGTACTAGGGGACATGGTTTGGTGAGAAGATATTGGTGATAGGTGGAGGGATGGCCTGGATGAACTTGGAAGTCTTTTCCAACTTTGGTGATTCTATGATTCTGATTTCTTTTCCTTGCCACCGCTATGAAACTCCACTGTCTTTCATGGGATATGCTAAGTTAACTTCCTTAGGTTCCTTATTCACAAGCTAGTAGCTGACAAAACACTCCTCATGCAAAGATGGGTGATGAATTTAGCATAAAAGCAAAGGCTCCTGACTGGCTGGACATATAGATTTTTACATGGGTATAGGATTGCTCAGTGGTTATTGAACTGTTGCCATTGACAGATGGATTCACTGTGGTCCAGCTGTTTGCTTGGACAAAACAGCTTCGCTTTTAGACCTTCTAAGCATTTCTGGACAAGAGACCACACAAAGGAGAATTAGATGGAGACAAGTTATGCTTCTGCCGTAGAAGACTGTAGACTGCTAGGAGCTAAGGACACAACAGAAGCAACCCTGTCCACGGGGAGATGTTCTGTGTCTTGGATAAATACAGTAGTACATAAGTCTTCATAAGTTCCTGCCAAGAAACATTAGGATGTAGGATCTGATATGGACACCTGTCAGCAATAATGAGAAAGTATTTACAAAGCTCAGATGCTCTGAAATGTTTTTATATTGGTGGAGTCTTTCCATGTATTCCATTTGGCCCACTGTCTGCATGTCTTGGATGAGTCCCTACCGATTAAACTGAATTCTGTTCCTTGGTTACTGTTATAAGCTACATCTATTTTCAGAGATTTCAGAGCCTATTTGCTTCTGAGTGGTTCTGAGCAGGTAATGGGATATCTGCATGCTTGTCCCTGCTTTGGTGAGTTTCAGCAGAACACATTGTTTTGCCCTTTGGAATGTAAGGGGCTATGGTTATGAGATACACTGAGGAATCAAATATTACTAGATAATATCCCAGACCTCTGCATTTTGATTGCTAAACAGTTATTAATTATTTAATTAATGTTGAAGTATTTGCATGGCATGTACGTGGCCAACTCATAGAATCAGAATCACAGAAGCACAGAATCACAGAAAAGTTTGGGTGGGAAGGGACCCCAAGATCATATATCTCCAATCCCCCCACCACAGGCAGGGCCATGAACCCCCACATTTCATACCAGCCCAGGCTGCCCAGGGCCCCATCCAGCCTGGCCTTCAACACCTCCAGGGATGGACGGGGCATCCACAGTCTCTCTGGGCAGCTGTTCAGCACCTCCCCACTCTCATAGCAAAGAACTTCCCCCTGACATCCAACCTCAATCTTCCCTCCTTCAACTTCAAACCATTTTCCCTTCGCAATGCCTGGGTACTGTTCAGAGATTACCAAATTACATACATCCTTCCCAGCAGACATTTCACAGATGACAAGCCTATCTGAAGGACTGAAGACATTAAGCAAACTATGTGTAGTCTGTTATGTGTCACCTGGCCTCAATGCCAGAAAAAGTTACGGTCACTTTACTAGCATTTCTCTAAATTGTGATGGGGATGCAGGGAAAGCATGGCTGAAAATAGCACAAGTGAACAGTCAGAAAAGCTTCTATCTGTCTTGTGCCTTGCATGCTCCTCAGCTTCTGTGCTATTCTAGGTGTCCTGGCAGAGCTGTTGGACCACAGCGGGAGTGTCCTATGGTGACATCCCTTGGCTGAGTCATAACTCTGCTCTTCTATCTCACGTTCTGGCAAGTGTGAACTATGGGTTTTCTGGAGCATCAGAGTTCAGTCTCCACATGATGTAATCACTCGGCTTAGGTAGAGGAGGAAAGAGCTTGCTTGGTGGGCAGACCTAATTCCCTGGAGAGCTGGGAAATGTGTTGGAACAGTTGTCTGCATATTAAAGAATGTAAACTCTTAGGAAGTTGTTTCCTTAGTGACAGTAACAAGAATGATTTTAGAGTGTTTTCTTCATGTCTACTTGTAGTGGCTTAGATACGGTCAGAAGTCAAACAATGGAACTGGCATTTCCCAGCAGAAAGTTGGTGGCTTTTTTCCTCTTGTATTTTGTAGCTTACAGTATCTAATAGGAGATCTTATTATTAGCACAAGTACAAAAAATGTGCAGTTGGAAAGCCTGGAGAGCTCTGAGATGTTACGAGGTACTAATGAAACAGAAGTAACAAGGGAAGTAGCTCTGAGCTATGGCTAAGTCCGAAGATGCAAATCCCTGGAGGTGGTGCTAAAGAACAAAATGTATTGTAATGTCCAAATGGGGAGTGCAGATGGCATAGACTTCTTTGAAGAAGAGAGTTAGACACCTCCGAAGAGTGACTGACATCGAAATATGGTTCACATAATGGATGTGCTTGGCTTCCTTCATTGAACGTAGAAGATCAAAACATCTCTGCTTATAATTTAAATGTCAGTATTTAAGTGGGGAAGACCCAAGGCCTGGTGACCAGGAGCAATGCAGACAGTTCACTTGTACCATGTGACATCTAATTTGCTCAGGACATCATGTAATTATAACCAAAATGGAGCATCATGAGAAATATAATTTTTTCCTTCTGCAGTCAGAGCTTTGGGGCTTAAAATGTTGGGGATGGGTTTGTGTGGTTTCAAACACGTGCCTAATTTCTTTTTCAATTCTGACACTGTAAATGATGATTAAAATTTGAATTTTTATAAATAAATCAAAATGCATCCATGGCATGTTTTGTAATACAGCAAAATGGATTAGGATAATAACTAAAATATACACCCACTTCAAATCTTTTTAAATACCTTCCCCTGTTATCAGAAAGAATTTCCAAACTGTGTGTCACGAATCAGTTAGCATCAACACTTCCCTTGGGGAAAAAAGCTAAAAATGCAAATGACAGAAATAGTACTTATTAATATATAGATTGCCCATTTGCTATTTTAACATTTCGATTTGAACAATTAATTTAAATGGAAATCAGTGGCAACTAAGCAGGAAGGTTAATTAAACTTAACATCCTGCTTTGGACTGCTTGCTGATATCTACATTTCACATCAGTGGTTTGGGGCTGAATTTCAGTCTCTCCAGTGAGCTGTCCCTTGCTCTTATGCAACTACTTTTTGCAGTAGCCCGTTGCTGTTAAGCGGTTCCAGCCTAGACTTGAATCTTTATCCTTTCATCAAAAAGTTGATCAGGATTGACTCAGCTCTGAAATGCACGGGTGATAAAATCTGAGATCACAAACTGTGCACTGCATGTGTATTTTACATTAAACCGCTCAGCACTGTCTAAGAAAATGAAAGTGATTTTTCTTAGTTTCAGCCTTCTGGGCTCTTTTGTGAGTGAACGTATTAGAGCAGAATACCAAATTAGGAATTAAAAGATTTACTAGGTTAAATCTCAGAAGACCCATTTGGGATGCAAAATGATACGTTGGTTATGTATTGAGGAAGGGGGACGTAGGCAAATGGAAAAGGGGCCACAACAAGAGTATAACAAATTAAACTGACAACGCACCATTTAATGTGCATGATAAGAATATATTGATTGAATGGCAAATGCAATACTGAGAGAGTTCACTGCTTGTTTTCTTACTGAAGTATGTTTCTTGTCCCAGGACCCATTTTCACCAGTTCTGTCAAGAGTGGCAGAATGAATTGACCAACTGGTAGTTAAAATTGTGAGCATCAAGAGTGAGAAATAATACATACGAGAAAACAAATGCAAACCAGTTCTGTCCTATGAAGTCCTGGATTTAATACATTGTGTTGTCTGAAGTATGTGCAGTGACTATGAGCTGTCTGAAGGCAGCACCACCTCCAGCCAAGCCCACCACCTTGTCACGATGGTGAGCTGGTGGTACAAGCACTCCCTAACCTGGCTTAGTTGGATTGCCCTTGGTTAGCAGAGCCTTACTGTTGGAGCTAACCCAGTCACTTGTGGGGAATTAGGTTAGGCAGCACTGGATGGTGCCCTGGGCAGCCTGGCCTAGTATTAGATATGGAAGTTGGCGGCCCTGCCTGCTGCAGGGGAGTTGGAGCTTTATGATCCTTGAGGTCCCTTCCAACCCAAGGCATTCTATGATTCTATGAACACTCATATGACCAGCTGAACAAACAGATTCGTGGCAGTGTGGCATGGGTTAGGGGCTCTAAAATGTTCTTTTTGGCATAGGTGCAGCTGGAGAGTGAGATGTCCATAGCCTAACATAGATGTCAAGAGATGGCAGCTGTTGCCAGCTTTTGTACGGGATTTAGACACAATGGTGGGAAACTAATTTCTTGAGAGGGTCAACAGAAGGAAAGAAACCACGTGTTTTTATGAAGGAATCTCAGCTGCCCTTCAGTTAATGGAGACAAGTTCTATTAACTTGCTGGAAAACAGCCAAAAAGGAAAACAATGCAAAAGAATTACAAAGAAAATTCTGTGTTACTGCCTGCATTGGTGGTCAGTGGAGGTATATTTGGTACTCAGAGCTAAAGTAATCCCTTGTTTATCTCTGATACTGAAGCTGTCTAGAAGTGAAGTACTGAGTGTCTTTATATCTCACTCAAGTCACTCAAGCAGATGTTTCTGCTTGTCTCTTCATAAGTTTGAGCTTTTCATTGGTTTCCTAGCTTCACTGATAGACGCAATAGGAGTGGTAACCCTAGTGCAAATAGACATTGTATCTTGAACAAGTGTGGTTTCTTTGTAGGTAAAAGGCTTGGATTGCTTCTGGGGTTTGTTTACATGTGAGCAAACTGGGATGTTTTGTTTGCTTTCAGTTTGTTTTGTCAAACTGCTCTTTTAAAAGGGGGAAAAATGATAATATTTTTCATTTCAGAGACATCCTGATCTGTTTTATTGTACACAGAGGACTCTGTCCTTTTGTAGTGGAGTTGGATGAGTGACACTGGATAACGGATTGCTGCACTTAGGGTTTATTCACCTACATATTTATGACGTGCAAGTCCTAATATCTTGTTTTATTTTGGTTTGGATTGGGCTTTTTTGGAAGAGATGGTTTAATGCCATTCTACATACTCACATAGTTTTTAATTTTCATAACTGGCTTGGGGATCACGCATAATACAGCCATCCCACACAAAAGATGAGCCAGAATTATTTCTGCAAAGCCTGTGACCATTACCCACCGAGGAAACAGAAACAATACTGTGCAGATTTTGGGACCAACTAGAGCCAAGCAATGCTGGCTTCAATTAATCAATCAAAAGGACATCTAAAACCATGCCACAGAACTTCGGTTTCATCTCAGTGGTAGACATACACTGACACAAAATGTGCAAAATATTACTTTAACAATTCTTCTCTGCCTCAAATGACGTTCAGGACTGTTTCCCGAATAAGGCAGTCTTAGCCAAAATATGCAGTTCTTTGAAGAAGGTCAAACAGCAGCCATTTATTCAGACTCCATAAACGTTGTTCAGTGTCTCCAAAAAGAGACTCCCACTGTGCTGACTTCAGGTTATCAGATGTTTAGTTTTATCTGCTGAAAGAGGAGCATTTCCTCCCTCTCCCTTAGGTGCCTCTAGCCTGCTCCCTCCAGCAAGTGATGCATTTCAGAACAACATACAGACTCGTCCCATGCTTCATTTCCTCCATCTGGCTGTAAACTCTTGGGACAAACGTGAACTTTGAAATGTAATGAAATGAATACCCTGAAATGTGAACTTACTTTTTCTGCATGTAGAGACAGAGTGTTTTTCTGTTTGTTAATTTATTGGTCTTGTGTTCGTTGGTTGTTTTTCTTTTGCCTGATGCCTAAGGTGAGATGCTGGTCTTTGCTGCAGAATACTGTTTCAGTGGACAGAATACTGTTTCAGTGGACAGCAACACAATAGCCTGAGATAGATCAAAGTGGGCTGAGCGAAAAATAAAAATAAAAATAAAGGTGACTCAGAGTTTCTTTGTGTTACAACTATGGAGTCTCTGAGACTGCTGTAGTGTTTAAAATCAGAGATGTCTCAGAACAGGCTGCCCAAAGAAGTTGTGGGTGCCCAAGGAGGTGCCCAAGGCCGTGGATGTGGCCCTGGGCAGCCTGATCTGGTGGATGGCATCCTTGCCCATGGCAGAGAAGTTGGAACTAGTTGATCCTAAAAGTCTTCTCCAACCTAAACCATTCTGTGATTCTATGAAGTTAGCAGGCTATTAGCCAGTGTGCAGGTGAACCATTAAACTCCAGCCAGTGTTACTGTAGCAAGTTTTCCCATAACACTGGTGGTCTCTCCTTTGATTTGCACTGCTGTCTCACCTTTAATTCTTCACCTTTCTGGGGATGGGAGAACCTGCAAAGCCTGATTGTACATTGGTCTTCACAATCCGCAAGCACGAGGGTCATTAATAATGCAACAGATGGAAACGAGGGCTTAGGGACATGTTTATTTTTCTTCTTAATAAATTGCATCCTTTGGAGGCTGCTGAAGTGGGTCTCCCAGTGCTGGAGATCAATAATGCTTTCTCTTTCTTAGGTTGTTTTTCTTTTTAAAACGTTTTTGTAAAACACTGCCTAGGATGGGCAGGTATTGTGTTTCTCTGAGCAGGCAACCTGTGGAGTAGTGCTTGCCTCCAGCGATGGTATTGTAGTTGTTTGAATAGATTAGAGGAAATCCTCTCTGTGGAGCATACAATAGTGGAATAACGGAGAGCTACTTTATTATATACTACCATGAAACAGCAAAAATGTTGGTCAAAATCTTTGTAAGGAGTTTTTAGAGGGTCAAAGTTTTGTCTTCAGAGTGCTTCAAGGACGCATGATGGTCATCATCATGGTAGGACCTTATCACCTTGAGGTCTTACCACAGATTTTAGTTAATTTTTTTTGAGTAATTAACCTAAATAAACTTGCTTACAATCACTACTCTCAAAGCATTGTTTCTTTGTTGTCTTTTGTGCTGCATTCAAATGACATTAAAATCAACACTGGGGCAATTGAAGACCAGAAGGTAATTTAGACTTGACCTCATGTAATGTGAGGAAAGGAAAGGGAGACTGGAGAGAAAAGGAGGAAAATTCTTTGCTGGATGCTTCATACTTTTTGACCTTAATTGGCTTCCCATAATAAGATGCTGCTAATCAGCTGAGTGTGGCTTTGGCAAACTTTTACTGTCTGGGTTGAAATTTTGTATGCTGTGTGTCTGTCTCAAATCTCTCCCTTTATTTCCCTCCCTCCCTCCCTTCCTCCCTTTCTCCCTTCCTCTCTCCTTTCATTTCAGATAAAACAGTTGATTTGAAGGTAAAACTAAGACAAACTTTTTTGTTTTTTGCATGTTTTTTGACTCTTTTATTTAAGAATTTCTAATATCACCATGCCTTGGAAGTAGAAATTAAAAATTCAGTGGAGCAAAAGGATGGCTTCTGGTATTGCCAGTGTGTCCTATGTTGTCTGTCTCAGGTCAGTGTTTCTCTAGTCTGAATGTCTTTGGATACACTAGGAAAATTTTCACATCTGCCCAGATTGTCAGAGCTATAGAGTCAAGACTCAGAACTTTCTATACAGGTACAGCGTTCCTCAGTTTGAATGAAAGCAGGAATTTGGTTGAACTTCAAGCATGCTGAATGCCTTGATAAAATCACCTTGTGCTTCATATTTCATTCCCCAAATGAGTGAGTACTCAGAACGTTAATATTTGTGGTACTAAGGAGCATGGTTTAGTGGGCAGTATTGATGGCAGGTGGACAGTTGGACTAGGTGATCTTAGAGGTCTTTTCCAACCATTATGATTCTATTACTGAATGCAATTAATCTCACCTGCCAGATAGTGTATGGTGTAGTCCTTCACAGTTGAAATTGTCTGTTTAGGGTCTCCTTGGTAAACATGGGAGAGAAACTGATAAGCTTTAAGTATGAGATCATCTAAACCGCTGTGGTTCACAGGAGACCAGTCTTAGACCAGAACCTATCATGTTAGGTTCTACAGAGTGAAGAGGTCTGTGTCATGAAAAATAGGTGTGTAAAGAATGTATTCTCCGCCCTTAATCATGATTCCTTGTTTCAGAAATAGTGCTCTGTCAGAAGAGATGACTTTAGGTGTAGGCTGCATTTCCAACAGACGTAAAATACTGACTTTGGTGGTCCTGTGTCCGTAAGAACTGTTCTCTTGCAGATTTGATTGATTGTGATAACGAAATATAGATAACAACTTACCTAAAGTTATTCCCTGTGTTAGCATGAAGTTGCTGGTGGCCAAATCAGTCTCTTTTCTTGATCAGCGCTTGTGAATTACACAAAACAAATATTTAAATTAACTACTGAACTGTGCAGGTGGGACAAACGTTACCCAAATTTAAATGTTCTTAATATAAAAAGCAATGACCAGTCTGAAACTTTCCTTCATAGGAAGCGTTGAAAAATAGGGAACAATTCTTATGATGCTTTAAGATATGTAATTTCAGAAGATTTCTGATTTCAGGTGATTTGTATTCTGAACTCTGCTGGCTGTGCTGGATATGTCTCAGAGACCATAGAAGGTATCTATGGAAATGAGCTCAGTTTTAGATGCATATACTTTAATGAAACGGCGCTCATCCAAGACCCTGAAAGACTGTCCTTGGGAAGGGATATTTTCATTGTGCCTTTGAAACAAGTCAATCTTTTTCATACCAAACAGTGAGAATTTTGGAGAAGAGGTTTCAGCCTAATTGTGTTTACATCCTTAAATCCTAGGTTTTACTGGTATGAATAACGGTACAGTCTTCAAGCTATTCAGTGAAAAGGAGTAATGATTTGGTTGCCTTCTGGACCACGTGGAATGCTCCGATTCCACAAGATTTCTAATGTGACTCATATGCAGTTCTGTTGCATATGATCTCATGAGTATGGTCAGGTACAGAAACAGGCTGCCCAGGGAAGTGTTTGAGTCACCGTCCCTGGAGGTGTTCAAGAAACATTTAGATGTTGTACTGAGGGATATGGTTCAGTGGGAAATATTCGTGGTAGGTGGATGGTTGGACTAGATGATCTTGGAGGTCTTTTCCAGTCTTGGTGATTCTATGAGTCTATGACCATTCTGTCAATTTGTTAACTGCTGCATCACACATCTCAATGTCCGTAATCAAGGTTTTTAGCTTTCATCTCAATTGCAACTTTCAGTAGAGCGCAATAACCCGCTTTTTCAAGATCCTACAGACTCCTGTTCACGTGGCTTTCATGCTTTATATAAGGAAAATTCTTTTGTAATGAACTGAGGTTTCACTGAAACAAAACCAAAGCAATAATGGATACAGCTAATCTGTGCTAATTGTGTTTTAGTGGGTTTCTTTTGTTTCGTTTTGTGGGTTTGAGTTCTTTCTATTTTGAAACTTCTTGGAGTAATAAGAGCATATCAGATCTCAGCCATATCTTTTTTTTCACTTGTGCAGATGTTTATGTGTGTAAGTATGTTTGTAGTAAACTATTTTGGTCCTGTATTGTTCCATCCTTCCTAGGTATTTAATTAAGTTTAGATTCTGCTGAATTATCTACTAGAATTGTCACATCAAAATACACAAGCAGATCATGAAGACGAATATAGAAATAATTGACTTTAATCACAGACTGAGAAGGTGGTTCTGTGGGAATTAATCACTTCCATTCATTTACATTTAGTTTTTCTAGGACAGTAGTTAGTGCTGTTCTATTCAGGGTAATGGTGAAGCAGTGATGTGGAAATCAAATGGAATATTTACACTGTCTAGATTTTAGTTTTTAAAACATAATCCTCATAAGAAATGTTACAGCTGTAAGACTGTAGCTGTATTTGCACCTTTTTAAGGTACTCTGAAATTGGATCTCAGCTGAGACATTGTAAGTAAGTGTTGAAAGCTATGGCTTAGAAAATCAGTTTTGTAGCATGGAATAATTTTGCAGTATTATCCAAAATATTAGGGTAATTTCCAGCTTGTTACAGAAACATTTGCACTGCCTGTTTTTATTATTATTATTATTGTTATTATTATTATTATTATTTCCCTATACAAACAATCCAGAGAAGTAATGACTTCAGTGAACTTCTCTGAAAGGCCTGGGATTGTCTGCAGCATTCTCTCATCATTGAGAGACAGTGCAAAGCTCAAATACAGGAAAAAAAAAGTAAGAAGAATCCTGCATTTTCTCTGAACTCACTTTTGCTTCTTGCTATGTCAGTCCAAAGGAAGGAAATCTGCTTTAGAATCATGGAATCATAAATCACGAAGGTTGGAAAAGGGCTCCAAGGTCATCCAGTTCACTTACTTACAATATATCCCCACTAAGCCACATCCCTCAGTACCACCACATCTACACATTCATTGAGTATCTCCAGTGATGGTGACTCCACCACCTCCCTGGGCAGCCTTCTGTTTGAGTGGGAGATTTCAGATGTTCAGATCATACAGCATCCTCTTTGAACTGCAGCCTTTTTTGACTATGCTTCTCTTTCTGGAAGACGCTTCCAGGGTTTCTCTCTGCTGGGTTCTGTCCCAACACTGATTTTAATTTCAATTGCTTTTCTTCCTCCTTTGTTTATACTTTTGCTATGCTCAGCACTGTCTCTGCTAAACCCAAGATTCTTATAAGCTAACCAAACTGGTTTTGTGCTTTATTGGCTTTCTGTTTACCAAGATGAGTACATTTTGTTCCAGAGCAAGGCTAACCCACGTGCTGCTGGAGTGAACTGTTCATCTTTTGTTCACTCTAAAGGGAGCCAAGAGAATCTAGTATAGATGTCGATGTTTCACTTTCAGACAGCTGAATTTCTGTGATGTGAATTTTGTCATTGCTGTTGCAAGACCACATGCTGTGGAAGGTCTTAGTATTGTTCAAATGTAATGAGACCATTAACCACAAGATGGGATGCAGCTGGGCAAATCTTAGGCCAATTGAGGTAAAGTAGAAAAGGAAAACTATAGGAAATGTGGATGGAATAAAAAGGAATTATGTAACTTACCAGAGCTTATACAGTGATTTAACATTGTCTTTCAATGTAGGAATGAAACTCTTCTAAAAAACAGAGCCAAAAAAAAAAAAAAAAAAGTTTTCTATATCTCTTAAGATAGAATAGACAGGATAGCAGTTCCAGGCCTGTTCTGGGAGACATTTCCCTGACAACTGAATAGTATATGCTCTTGAGTCAACAGAGTAGGGGAATCAGTTTTTCAATCCAGTGAGGAGTCAGGAAACCTATTATATCCATTCTTTTTTCATTGAGATAGATTGAACTTTGGCTCATGAAATCCTTCTGTGTTGTTGTTCATATTTGTGGAGGAAGCCAACGGGTATTCACCTGGGACATCACTGCAGATTGCTAAGACCAAGCACTCAATGAACTACAAGCTGTTATACTCAGAATAACTCTGGTGTTTGTGAGAAAATACCAATAACAATAAAGGAAAAAAACAATAAGGAATTGCACATATACAGCAAACAGATCATTTGGTCATCCTTTCTGCATAACATTGTGATTTTTCAAACCTCCAGAATCCCTCTGCCAGTGCCTAAGTTCTGTCAGACCAAAGTCATGCATACATTAACTTCTCTGTCATCGGGCAATTGCTTATTGATTTTACCACCTTCCGATATGTCCCTTTCATTTGTTATTTTATTGCTTTGGTTCTTCTTTCAGATGGGAAGGGTCAGAGATAACATGAGTTGTCTGTGCAGGTGCTGGAGTTCAGTGACTGCATCTTGTCTGTGGGTCTGTCACCAACTGCAGAACCACTTCTCTACGTGATGAAATGCCTTATTAAAGATAACCCTGGTACATCCTCCTTGGAAAGCACAGGGAACGTAATAATTCGGGTCGTGTTTTTTGGGCAGACCTCTAGCTGGCTAGTTGAGTTCAAATCAGAGAGACCAGTGGCAGTGTTGGCTATGAATTAGCAGAGACCATATGAGCTCCAATGTAATACTGAAAAAGCAATAGATACACCTATGGTTAGAGAAGGAAATGTAGATGACCAATCAAGGAAATCAAATTGATCAAGCAGTTGTTGCAAAATTTTGATATGCCAGGTAGAGACCACATTTTACTGGTTATAGTGTAATGCTTTTAAAGAACCTCACCAAGTAGCACTTAAAGCTCTGCTGGAGTGGAGCAGCATGTAGTTACCTTTATGATCTCATATTAGATGCATATTAGTTCTGAAGTGCTGCATATATCACAGATGCTTTGTAAGGGTAATTGGCCTGCCTGTGATGATGAAGAGAAAGCTTCTCATACCATATTTCTATTTTGACTAATGCTTCTTAAATACATGGTAGTTCAAAAATATTTCATTGCAACTGAGTGCATTAAACTGGGTGCAGTTGGGTGCATTAAGAGGACTATGGCCAACAGGTCAAGGGAGGTGATCCTTTGCCTCTACTCTACCCTTATGAGGCCTCATTTAGAATACTGCATCCAGTTCTGGGCTCCTCAGTTCAAAAAAGACAGGGATCTCCCAGAAAGAGTCCAGTGGAGGGCAACAATGATAAATGGCTTGGAGCATCTCCCAAATGGTAGAAAATGGAACAGAGAAAATAATCCCAACCAAGGCAAGAATTGCTGGTTGAGATTTATAGGTGATGTTGTATGGGAAATTTGCTAAGAGTAGCTGTCCTCTACAAAGGGAGTTATGAATTGCATTCCATAGTCTCTACTTTGAAGTCTGTAGGTGATACACTTGCAAAAATAAGCTAGAAAAATTTGACGTACAGATAAAGGATTTACTTGTGTCCATCTGAAAGCCTGTACCTTTCCAACTTTCCAGTGGAGTCTTCTAAAGTCATTAAAAGGTCAGAATACTCAGATACCCAGAAGAGTTCTTTAGATATCAGTAACTTTCAATATTCTACTGTCCATTCATACCTGTATGGCTTAAACATCATAATATTAAGGAGAATGGTCATATAAGGAAGTTTTCTGTCACTTGTAAAAGCCAGGCATTTTATGTGGAGTTTGCTTAAATAAATAAACAACAACCAAACAAAGTATGGGTTAGTTTCATACACTGTTGTGGAAGGTCATAGACTTTCAAAGCTCAAGGAAATCTGAGCTTGATGGTCAAACGTACGGAATAGAGTAAATATGAATTTTCAGCAAGTTTTGATAATGACTTTATTGAAGAAAGATTCTACCTTTACAGAAAGTAGGTATCAGCTGAAATCAGAACTGAGTATCCCAGACATGATGGGTTTACCTGAACATAACAGATTTCCATACATCTGCTGGTTTAGTAACCTCCTGTGCATGCTCTCTGTGATAAGTGCAGGGCATCAAAACTTGACTTATTGGAAATGAAAGAGAACCAAAACTTAAATATAATGCCTTGGATTTGATGTGAACCAAGAAGGATATGTATATGCTTACTGCATATCATATGAGAGAGAATGATTTTCTAAGTTGAAAAATTATGCTGTGCCTGAGAAAGAGGAAAAGAAAATAGGAGGATTAGGTGGTCTTTTCCCAGTGGTAATAATGAATACCACAGGGATTTATGCTAGAATAATACGGACGATCCAGAATTGATTCAGATATATTGAAGGTGTGGGAATATCTTTCCTTAACTGGCTGAGGGATGCTTATGTAAAACTTTTCTAGAATTATTTTGAAAAGTTTCTTGAAATGATAAGAGAATTCTATAGAGTTAGAGAATTAGGAAATAGAAGAACTGATAGGGTATACAGAAATGATAAGTATACTTTGTAAAGACCAATTATGACAGTTTTACATCTTCAGAGAATTTCAATTTAGCCAAAACCACTCAAAGGAAAAGAAAAAGAAAAAAGAAAACTCTACCAAAATTATAATTGAGTGCAGCCAAAGTAAAACACGTAATAAGTTATTAGACTGTGCTAATAGAAGGAATAAAGATAGTACTGGAAGGAAGAAAAGGCCATGACATTGATAGAGATCAGCGCTCAGTTTTGCTTACCGTTAGCACTTTGACGTCTTGAACATCAGAGATGGAATTTTCTGTTTATCCTAGTCAGACTGAGTAAAGAGACCTATATATATATATATATGAATGCATACTGTGTCAAAGCAGTAACTTTTGTTGTCTGAAAATAACTTTAAGATATGGAAATTGTTTTTGAGGAAGCTTATATCTACTCTGCGGACTTTGAAGAGAGACAAGTTAGACTGAGCTGAACTGTAAGATGTGGGTAGGTTCAGAGCTACTTAATGTTTTAATGTTCTGAATGAAAGGGCACAGTGCATCCTCAGCAAGTCTGGAGCTTCACCAAGCTCAAGAAAAAGAAATGCAAAGTCCTGCACCTGGGATGGAACAACCCCATGCACTAGGACAGGCTGGGAATCAGGTGCTTGAAAAGGAGTGTTCGAGAAATGGACCAGGGGTTCTTGGTAGTCATCAGCTTGATCCTGAACAAACAATGTGCCTTTGAGACAGAGGACCAACAGCTTCATGAGCTGCATGAGGACAGGCATTGACAGCATGATGTGGGAGGTGATTCTTCCTCTCTCTTCAACCCAGATGAGGTACAGATGGAATGCTGTATCCAAGAATTACAAGGAGAGGCAAAGAGAGCTGGGACTGCTAAACTGGAGAAGAGATGGCTCAGGAGGATCTCATCAATGTATAGAAATATCTGATGGGAGCATTTAAAGAAGATGGAGACATGCTCTTCTTACTGGCAATCAACAAGACAAGAGGAACAAGCACAAACTGAAATACAGGAAATTCACCTTTAACATAATAAAGCTTTTTACTATTCGGGTGGTCAAATACAGTTAGAAGAGACAACCCGTTTGCATCTGCCACCAATTAATGTTTGGTTGCACAAGACCCACACATCAGTGCATGTGTTAGAGCATTGGCTGAATCCTTCCTCGTGCATAGTCCTGCTAGAAAAATCCAGATTGCTTTTTATCAGCTTTTTTGAGTAGAAGTGTGGCACTTCTGGCTGATGCCATCAAAATATTCTGGTGTATTTGGAAGGGCTGGCCTGCCCCGTGTGGCAGCAAATGCTTTCCGAAAATCTCTCTCTTTGATTAAGCCCCCTGATGTAATTACTGTACAAAGCCTGTTTTGTCACTGACAGCAGGCATGTTGAGTGGGAACAAGGACTCCAGGGACTTTTTCATCTGGCACACAGAGGGAGAAAGGTGAATAAATGTCTTCTTGGTGTTCAAGGGAAAGGCAGTGCTGTATTCTCAGGTACTGTGAATCTGTGCAGATTCATTAACCTCAGTGCTTTTACAAAGTTCAATACAAATTAAACAAGACTTCCCCAAAATATTTAAAATGCTAAAAATAATAGGTGATTTATTAGAAATAGTAGAAAAGACACGATGTTGTTCTTGTTGTTCGCCTTTATAGGATTGTTCTTCACTGTCTACTTTGTATGGGAGATTTTAGTGCTCTTGATCTCTAGGAGACTTATTTGGTATTAAGTTTTCTTTTAGTTTCTCTGTTACCTTAAATATCCCAGCATCAGTTTACTGACACCCTAAACTAATTCATTCTTAATCCTTTTTGGTAACTCAGACATTGCTATTTGGGTTTTATACTGCTGATCCAGAAGAGACTAGAGGTGGAATTATTCTGTCCAAATAGAGATGTTGACAATGTAGATGTCAACATATGAGCTAGCTGTTTAGAATTCCTCTATACTCAAGGGATAGAAGTTGAATGTTTAAAGCAGACAGCTAAAATAGGTCAGACAAATTGCTTTGTTCTTATGTCTACTTCCTTGACTATATAAAAAGAGACTTGACAATGAGCTCATGTATGAGTACGTCTTCTAAATTTCTAAACTTAGCTTACAAGACCTAGGTCACTGAAGGGTTACTTCTCTGTTTATTTCTTGCTTGTGTGAGTCTCAGTTCACCGTGTTCTTTAATATAAATTAGGAAGCTGACATTGGGGTATTTTTGGAGGGAGATGATAAAATGCTTTGAATTCCACACCTTATATTGACAGCCTACAGGTGATAAATGGTGTATCAATTATATAACCCTCTGTTCATATCTAAGCCAACGATGTTCATCTAGCAGAACCTGTGCCAAAATCAGCCATGGAGTTCCCTTCCCTGGGGAGAACTCAGAAACACTGATGGAGTAGTGTGAGGGCCAAACTGGTGATGGCTGGAGTATTCTTGGTTGCTTCTTTCTTTTACACCTCATCATTCTCCATCCATGGTGTATTCTGCATAGAGGAATACTCCTCATGCAACTGAGAAGTGCTGAGATCACTCTGCATGGATTGTGTGACACTGCTGCAACGCGATCTGCAAAAGTGTGATTGATCTTGCATATCTCAGAACCTTTCAGATTTCTGCACTTGTACTGTTCCCATACAGTGCAGGAGAAGGATGTGGTGGGCAGCCCTGACCAGACGCTGAATTAAGATTAGTTAAGTAAAGAATTCACATTTTATCACCTCTGGTCAAAGCCACTGTTGGTCAGCTTTGTAATTTATTGCTTTCCTATCAGACCTCTGACATGCATCCCGGAGGTCCATAACTAGGAGCCTAGCAGATCTGATTTTTCTTTCTTTTGGGTGAGATCTCAGTCACAGCTCATAACTGCTTCATATAGTCACTGAAATCCTCTTTCATTTGTCCTACATGGGTACAACTTCGAGCTACTGTATAACAATTCCATCTATTACTTGGTATGGCGAGATTTGAATCTTTTCAGATGTGATCCTTTTATGCCTACCTGTGAGTAAGCACATCGTACTTGGATTGGCACAAGTGGCACTTCTCGTGATGGGACTCTCCTTACCAGCCTTTAGGCTTCTGTAACATGTAGTCCACATAAGCCCTTTTTAAACAGGAGAAGGAAATGGGCACTTGCAGCAAAACACATTGCCAGAGCTCCTCCAAACTTCTCCTAAAGGACCCATTATTCCCCATGGAGCAACACGAAGAATTTGCTGTGGCATGCAAAACTTCTGCAGTGGAGATATGAATCCCTTTCATAGATGGTGTGTGACTTTCCTAAGCCATCAGTAGACCCCAACAAGTCTTTTGTAATTCTCTTGTTTCAGCTGTGCTTGAAATAATTCTCTGAAGCCCTTTAAGGATAATATTTTTTTCCTTCGAGTGTGCAACCCTTGTGCTGTGGGCTGTTCTGGCTTCACAGATTTTAATTATAGTAGCAGATGCAGATAAAATACTAACATGAAGCACCAACATCTCCAATTTACTAATGAAACTACATGATGCGACTTTATGAAGTCTTTTTGATCATTCAAACTTTCCTTTCAAGCCTTGTATTCATATTTTTATTTACTCTCACAGTACTGAATGGAGATGGAAATGCTTCACAGACATTGTCCCTACCTCTGAAAAGTTTTTCTCATAATAATTGGCTGCATGTATTTATTTGCAAGTTAATTAGCCTTCCATTGCTAATGGGTTGACTCTGCGCCTATGTGTGGCTTACACAACAGAAGCTGCTACACATTATATGCAGATTTCTCTGTGGGTCCGAGACACAGATTGATAGGCCTGGTGGTTGGTATTACCTAAAAGAGTGCTTGGGCTTCTGTGGATGACACAGAGGCCTCAGTCCAGTTCTTGATGTGAGTTTCCATGACTACCTTGACGGCAAAAAAATGAAGCTGATTCTTTTTGTCTGCAAAATGTCAAAGAAACACAGCAAAATGGTTAGCAGTTGTTCTCACATCTTTAGAAATTTCTTTGAAGCTAACAGACAGAAAATAGAAGTCAGCCTCTTTCCACTCTTCAAACCTAGTGAATGCCACGTTAAATTAAAGCTGGGTCTTCAACCGTTGGAAACAGTGCATTGCAAAGGTTACCACTTTACCACAGCTTATCCTTCCATCCCTCTAGTCGTCCATCTCCCACTCTTCTGTTGCATTTAAGTCTTGTTTTTGACTCATTACAGTGGCAGAATCTGAGGACAAAACTCGATCTCCATACCACTCTCTGGCCGGAGCTGCATGCGCACAGGAGTGCAAATTACCAAGAAATAATTTCAAATCCAAATGTCTGCTAATGCGTCTGCCTGGTTGTCTGTTGCTTCTGTTAATGCAGTGACTTTCTTTTTCCGTCTTTTCACTACTGAATGTCACCATGGATGTATTCTCCTCCTCAGCTGAGATCTTATCAGTCCTTCATTATTTGATAAACCATCAGAAATGCAGTTAA
Source organism: Bambusicola thoracicus (assembly GCA_002909625.1). Classification (NCBI taxonomy): domain Eukaryota; kingdom Metazoa; phylum Chordata; class Aves; order Galliformes; family Phasianidae; genus Bambusicola; species Bambusicola thoracicus. The sequence goes on from PPHD01001739.1 coordinate 29,229, forward strand.
GTAATTAAATTCAGTACCAGAGCAGGCTGAGAGTGACTGATCGAGTGAGGATGGAAGAAGGCAGATCAGAGAGTTTTATGAATCATTGTTCTCCATTTAGTCAGAGTCTGGATAGAGAAGACAAAAATCTAAAGAGAACTTAATTTTCTGTTCTGTTTTTTAATTGAAAGACTCTACTTTCTAAATGCTGATGTCTTGGCTGTATGTTGCAATTAATATAAAAACGGAGTACCCACTGACTTCAGAAGTTCTTTCACATTTGCCTTTGGCACTCTTTATTTACTTTCTGTCTTCTGTCTGTTTTCTTTTCAGCCTTTTCTCTTTTTTTCCACATTTTGATTTTTAAACGTTTTATTGTTTCTGTAATTTTTTACTTGTCCTGTACCCATGACTTTTTTTTTTCCCCACTGTCAAACATTTACTTACCTCTATAAACATTTCTCTCGTTAGGAAGATGTGTCAGTCATGTTTATGCCTGCTTAGGTGATGAATGGTGGTGTATAGAAAACCTGCATCACAGTAGGAATTTAAAGAGCACCTCTGCATTCAAAGTTTTCATTTACAGGTGTAAACAAAGCAGATAAGAATAGTTCTCTGGCTCTGAGACAAAATGGTGTGGCACAGCTCATGCCCAAGGGCTGAACTCCCATACCTTCCTAAGAAAACAGATTGTGTCTAATCTTCCGTAGGCAAAGGACCTCAAAGTGAGTTCATCTTAGAGGAACAAGGTCTAGAAGGCAGAGTTAAAATGAAGGGGCTCTATCCCAGGTAATGGACAAATTCATTTTAAAACATGATAGTAGGTAGCACAGCAAGTTGAGACCTCTAAGCCTGAGAGCATAGTTCATTCCTTCCCATTCCTATTACTGCATGTTCAAAAAGCTCTGATTCTTAACAACTCTTGCCATGGATTTTGTTATCTGGACGAGTGATCTTTGAGAAGAAATCACTAAGTTGTACAGCCTCTCAAGGAGCCCTCAGACAGTCGTGATTTTGAGCCATTACTGAAATTAAGAAGATCAAATAATGACTGCAGAAATGAAGCATACAGACCCTTTGACCAGTTCAAAATGTTCCATTATTCCTTCCCTATAGGTACGATAGAGCTGCTGTTGGAGAATCTCTTCCAGCACTTTCTATGATGCAAGCTATTTATCATACAGCCATGTTCTTTGGCTTCAAATTTAATATCCTAGACGATCTGTAATAACTGCAATGCAGAAAATTATGACTGACCTCTGATATGTGTAACTCAGTTCAAGTGTTGTGGTCTCTGTTTTCTTTCCATTTCTTTCTCGTAATCTTCCATGTTTGTCATATTTATAATTGTTTCTCTTTCACTGCAGAGATTTGAGGCTTGACGTGAAGACTTTGACAAGAAGATCTTCAGAGAGTGTGTGCTTCAGCCCTAATTAGCTGTGTTAAAAAAGCTAAGCTTGACTAAAGATCAAAATCAAGAGACAAAGATGGCCATCTGTTGGAAGAGCTTCTTCTTCACTCTCATACTGCTTCCCATGGTAAGGATAGATGTTCTAATTTACACTGCCATTATTTAAATATGTGTTCTCAAGAGTAGCACTCGCTAACAGTGAAGGTTCTGCTACTGATAACGGCTCTGGTTTTGTTTCTCTGTGGCCCTACAGATTCTGTTAAGCATTCTCTAACTTCCTTTGTAGATGCAATTGGACTGTGAAGCCTAAGCCTTAAGGTATGAGCCAGTACTTTTGGTTGCCTCCATTTTCAGATGGTCAGTGTTCAGAAAACATGGCCCTTAAAGATAGCGGCCCTCCAACTCATTAGTCGCTGTGATGAAGATGTTGGGCTTTTTATGAACAGGACAGGGATTTATTTGTGTAATGAATCTTTAGTTACCAATTAACGTGCTATCCTGTGAATAGCTCAGTCTTAACACATGTCAGGGGATTGGTCATATTAGTACATGCTTGCCCACTGCCCCTGTCTGCATTATGGCTCTGTCTAGCCTCGTATAAAAGCTGTAAGAATGTTGAATAAAGCATGTGTTTTTTTCTCACTTTGCAACCATAAGCAATGGTATACAACCTGTATAATAAATCCATCCTGCATTTCATCTCAGCTCTTAGCAGGATCATTGATCATAACTGTGCTTTTCATTACGTCTCAGGAAGCATTTCACAAAGGAATACTGCGAGAAACAGCACTGCTATTTAAATGCTCTATCTGATTCTTATTAATAAGTTTCTTTTGCTTCCATACAAATTCTTTGCAAATGCCTAATATTCTTTGATATGCAAGTACCTTTGATATCCAAGTATCTTAAAGCATTACTGAAATAAATCTTGGATTTATTTTTAAGTAAAAATTGCATTATATGGCTGTGATCTATTTACAGTTTCTTGCTCATGCATATTGACTGTGTAACTTTTGCAAAGTTAAGGAGTCAGCATATAGCACTTCTCTTGATTTTGTCACACATGAATCCACACTCTTTCCCCTTGGGTCTTATTTAGAGATCACTTTAATTGACTACAAATCTGAAGTGTAGCGTTATTCAGATATATTATTTAGAATGAGAATGTTCATCTAAATAATTTAGCACCTCACTTTATAAATACCTGATATGTGATTTTTTTTTTTCTCTCATATGTTAAGTATTCTATTACTTAACTTTTCTGGGCAGATAGAAGGCATTATTTGCAGCAGTCCCTTAGGAGCTCCCACCTTACTGCTAAGCCTAGGACAACCTAAGTGTTGACTCAGCAATAAATGTCACTGAGATGCATCCTATGTTAGATGAAATTGGAGAGCAGATTGGTAGAGCTGCTGTATTTCTGGGTAAGAAATCACATTTTCCAGACTGGAACAAACTTATTTATGTGATCATGTGAGTGGAAAGGCAAAAGGATTTTTTTTAATGGCCAGTGGTCTTCAGCATTTCAAGATTATTGGCATCCAGCTTCAGACAGACAAAAGGTATCCTCTTATTTAGAAGTGAACTATTTTTAATTAAGGAAAATAAATGCAACTGAATGTATTTCTTGAGCTTTTAGAAGATGGATGACCTTCCTGGTGAACATAAAAGGACAGCAAGCTTCCAATTCTTAGCATTTCAGGACATAACTGTGATTACTGAGCTGGATAATTAGCGATCTGCTCCAGCTTTTGGACAGAACAGCTCCCTAATGAAATTCTGTGAAGCAAACCAGAGTTAGTAAGAGTAAGTATGGTTTTGTACGTGAGGTTACTTCAGCGTTTTTTCTGACTGCAAGACTTTCTCATAATCTGTAGGAAGCCAGGTAATAAAATTAGAGATTCCAAAGTGAACTTGTGTATATGCAAACACACTTCTTTGGTCAGTGAAGGGACTTATTCCTATGACAGATGCTGTACCATATTTTGTGAATAGTATATGTTCTTCTAAAGTTTGTTTTCAACAACAGGAACTCAGGAATGGCTCAATGTTATGTATGGTTCCTCCCTTGCTGGGAATTTTTATAATGCTTGGGGTAACATTTTCCCTCTGTTGAGTCTTGTTTTCTCTTTGAACCATCTCTGATATGCTGGGTCGATGTCCTTAAATTGTTACCGTTCTATCATGCAGATACAGAGATTTTCTACAAAATGAATGAAAGTGACATTTTAAAAAGTTAGAGTCAACTTGACTGTCATCTCATCCCCCAAAGGGTTCCTTAAAAAGTCTCCTTTCACTATACCTGGGACTGTTCAAGAAGTCCCCCTTTACTTTCAGGGAGAGCTGTTGTTTTTGGCTGTGTGTTAGTTCCATCCCATGAGCTCCTGAATCTGTGCAGTGGCTGGGATGTGCAGTTTTGGGTTTCAACAGTTGATTGTCCACCCGAACTAAGGTCCACAATCATCAAAAGGTCAAAAAAAAAAAAAAAAAAAAAAAGAGCAAAAAGTGTATTGATGGAACATTCTAGGTGCCCTCAGTTCTAGGCCCAGACCAAATCCCAAGAAAAGACTATATGAATAAAAATTTAGATGTGGCCATGTTTAGACATGGACAATTCTAGTTATCAGAGACTAGGGTGTTTCTGAAATCTACTTTTTTCCCATTTAAAATGTTTTCCTAACTAAAATCTGTTCTACTATTTTAGATGTACTTAGTCCTTTTGTTGTTGTTGTTCGCTATGCTGCTTATTTTCAGTGCAAAATTACACTGCAGCTACATTATTTTCTGTGTTCTGTCTTTTGTTTGTACATCTGCTTTCTTCACCTTATTTATTTTCATTCTGAATTAGTGGAATCATAGAATTGTTTGAGTTGGAAGGGACCTTTCAGCGTCCAACTCCCCTGCAATGGACAGGGACACCCACAACTCCACCAGGTGCTCACAGCCCCATCCCCTGACCTTGAGTGCCTTCAGGGATGGGGCACCACCACCTCTCTGTGCAACCTGTGCAATGCCTCACTCCTTATTGTAAACAGCTTCTTCCTTATATCCAGTGTAAATCTTTTAGTTTGAAACCATTTCCCCTTGTGCTATCACAGCAGACCCTGCTTCCATCTATCCCCTTCATTCTTATAGCCCCCCATTCACTGCCACGTCACTTTATTTCTCATTTCATTCATTTGTGATAGCAATAGGCATGGTTTTTTTTTTGTGTGTGTGTGCTTTTTTTTTTTTTTTTTAACTGGAAATATCAACAAAAGTCATCACAAAATTAGTGAAGAGATAGGATCCTAAACCAGGGTTCCTTTGTCTGGTTCCAAATGTACTTGAGAAACAATGAAATTCATGACTCACAAAGTTGGCTTAGTGTATGAACTGAATTTTAAATGTAACTGCAATGCAGGTGTTCCAACTGTCTGAAATAATTCAATCAGTTGCATTTCTTCAGCTAATACTTGGAAATTCTTGGAGATGCGTCTTTAATATTGCTAAACTTAAGGTTTCAAATGAAAAGGTGCTTCTTGCAGTGTTTCGCTAGCTGGTGAGCATATGCTCAGTGGCCTTTAAAGACTTTTTTAGAAAATTCTTTTTAAAGTCTAAATAAAAAGGGAGAGATGAAAAGAGAAAGGTGTAAGTGATATCCCTTGTATACAAGCACTGAAATTCAGTTGCATTATGGGGGTGAGGTGAGGTGGATGTGTAGGCAGCATCTCATGGATCAGGGAGCCAGATCCTGCACGGGTTGTTTTCAAGCCCCTGTTCATTAGGAGATGAAGAGGGAAACTAATTCTGTTTACTGTGATAATATATCTCAACTTTTTAAGGGTTTATATTCTACAATGAAGAGAACCTGCTGTGTTAGTCCTTATCTGTGGCTGTCCTTTCCAGTGCTGGGCTACGTTCAAGTAGGACCATCTATATTTCAGTCCCACTCATTTTTTAAATATGAGGGACTGTGTATAAAGACACATTCACCAGTTCTGCTTCGGCTGTGTTTGTTTGAATATCTCCAGCCTAAGTGAGATGTTCCCAGTGGGGACAGAAACGTGTATGGTTGTGTTGGGCTCTGCTCTTTAGGCAACCTGTTTTTTCCATTTAAGACTTAATGAACTGGAATTTAATGAGTTTATTGGTCTTGTGATTTGTAAGATCTCATGATCCTGTTAGAAAAGTCAAATTCTCTCAGGAATACAGCAGTCTTTAACATGATGCTCTGTTGTGTAGGAGTTGTCTCTTAGGGAATACTGCAGCAACTCCCTGTACAAACATGGCTGGGAACCTCTTCAAAGCCTATGACTTGTTTAAAAATAATAAAATGAAAAAAAAAAAAAAAAAAAAAAAAAAAGGTCTTAAGCTGTGTAATACTGGATAAGTAGTTTCAGAGATATGGCTCAGAATTTGTGGTAAGATCTGTCCCAAAGATATCTGAGGGGTTCTGTGTTGCATAAGAGTGGCAGTGCCCTTGAAACAGCCCAACTTCACGCACTTCTGTGAGGAACAAAAATTAGGATCCTGGTTCCAGACTGTCCTTACCCTGTCAACAGGCAGGATGAATACTTCCATAAGGTGACTGATTGCACCTGAGAACTCAATAAATCTCTTTGTTTCTCTGAAATAGCTTCGTGTGTTGGCACTTCAAGGATGCCCAGAGCTGGTAGGAGCCCTTGGCATTACACTGGTGCTCTGTTTCATATGCTGGCACTTAAAATCTCACCCCAGGGACTCCAGCTGTTAGTTAGGATTACTGTAGAAGCTGAAGGAAGACACACTTGGTTAAAATGTTTTAAAGCATATTAAGCTTATAAGCACAAAATGTGAAAGACAAACAAGAACAAAGGTAAAAAGGAGAATTTTTTTTACCCACCTCTTTTTCACAATAATATACGCACACACACAAATCCACAGGTAGTATTCCTTATTTAAGCAGATAATCTATCCAGGTCTTAGAAATGCACAGCAGCAGGATATGAAGCAGAAAATGGTTGCCCTACATTAATGCTTTCACTTTTCTGCCCTCTGGTAGTTGTAATAGTTTCTGTAACAGGCAAATAATATGATGACAACACTGATTTAAGGCCATTAATATGATTCTTTTCCCTGCTGGTTTTGTATTCATAAGCTTGGAGAAGTATTGGGTGAGCAGTCAAATAACAAATAACAAATTAGGAAATAAAAAAGGTGTCTTAGAAAATGTGCCTATAAAAAGAAATCTAAATAAGTAATTTTTCATATTTCTTAGCTATTAATATATAGCACCTGTAGGGATGTTATTCAAGTCTCTTAGCAAGTGTGCCACTGACCTCTTCATCCTTGGGTTTGCAGAGTCAGCAGCCTAAAATGGTTTTCCTTAAGGTCAGGTTGAAGAGGTAGTTGTACTGCAGAACCAAAGCTGCATTATGGAGAATGGGGAGATGGAAGCAGAAAAGCAGAAAGAGAGGAAATGAATAGTAGCTAAATAAATACATTACAATGCAATCATTTTCCTGGAGATCTGGCCTTTTATATATTCTCCCATCCCTTTCACCTTTGTATGTAATGAATGGCAATTTTTACCTTTTCTTCCCAATCAGTAAAGAGTCCGCTGCTTTGCACTGTATGGCAAGAACTGGGACCTTCCTGAGGATAGAGGAGTTCTTCCTTGAGGAGCACACAGGATTGATGCTTGCCCCAGGGTTACACATGGCAAGACCATCCAGATGAGCAGTCCATAAGTTGCCTCTGAAATCCCCATTGGAACAGGCAGGGGATGGAAGGCAGAATGTACTGCACTTAAGGACGTTTCTAGGGCTTCTTTTTCAAACCACTGGAGACAGCTCTTTAATCAAGCTCTACGAGGCCTATTAAAACACCGCCAACTGTAAAGCCCAAGTGTTGTTATCCTTACAGTCCCCGAAGGCAGAGAACCCAGCTCAACAAACCCCTCTTTGTCTCTGTGGGCAAAGAGTGAATTGCACACTCCAGGCTCGCTACTGCTTATGAAAAGAGAACCGGGGTTTGGTCACATATGCTTTTTTTTTGCCATGTGGAAATTGCTTGGAAGAGAGAATTGGTGAGATATGAGTCCTCTTCTGCACTAAGCATAGTTATCTCTGTGATATATTTATTATTTGTAATATGTTAGTTGGTCCCAAAACAGAATATCACCATCCTAATGAATAGGAACTGTCTGTGTACCTTTTTGTGCCTGTTAGAGCTGAGCTGTGTACTAATGTCAGCAAATGCACCAATATTTAGCCATCTAAATGATGAATGTTGAAGATATTTATCATTATTAGTACCTACCAACGATAGTTGTAAGAGGCAGGCATCTCCAGACATTGCTATCACCTCTCATAAACCCTCCTAGTAATCTCCTTATTGCAAGGTAATCAAAAATTAGCTTAGATGATGCTTTGGTTTCCTTAGCTTTTAGAAAACTCATCTTCATTAAGCAGTTTTTATGAATATCACATGGATGCTGAATAGGTGACTAAGTCACCCTTGCCCAATTGATTGTCCTGCATTATCAATATCTTGGGACTTATCATCTTTGTCAGGTTATCACAGATGCTGTTTATAATCTTTCCTGAAATACATCAACAATTTCATGTGTTTTCTTGCATGGGTAAAGTCAGATGTCAATGAAACACTGAATCTCTAGTAAGAAAATAATAAAAAGTCCATACCATTCAGTACTTCACTGTCTTTAAAACAGTGAAAGAATATCAGCCTTCATATGCAATCAGTTCATTCCTTCCTCCAATATGTCTTATATAAGTGCACTGAACTGCTGAAAAGTTAAAGATTGTAAAGTGACTGGGTTTTCTTTTTTACTGCTTCTGGCTTTCCTGATAACATATTTATGCAACGTCCTCTTCTGTCAAACATTTCTCTATGTGCTGACTCAGCATCTGTGGGCAAAATGTGTTATTCAGAGGTTATTTAGGCTAAATGCAGTCCGGTGGATTGGTTGTTTAAAGACTCCTGAAGAAGTTTGTAAGTCATGTGAATTATTGATAGTTGTAGATTGGGGAAGGGAAAATACAGGGTTATCTATTTATTTGTTTGTTTTTACTTTATTTTTCTTACCTAAAAGATACATCTAAGCATGTTACGTATTTTGGCTTAAAAATGTTCAGACCTTTATTTTGACTTTACTATTTGTAAAGTGCTTGCCACATAAGTAATAATGTGGAATGCATTATTGGATAAGATTAGAAATACACCGAAGCTCAAAGGTATAAGATGGTGTTTACTTCCTCATAAATATATATTTCCTTGCTGACCTCTGGCTGATCTGGTTTTAGTTATAAGATTTAAATTATAGAATCATAGAATTACCAAGGTTGGAAAAGACTGAGTATCATCCCATTCAACCATCCACCTGCCACAAATATTTCCCACTAAATCATGTCCCTTAGTACAACATCTAAGTTTTTCTTGAAGACAATTGAACAAATTAAACAAAACACGTTTTTGTACTGCAGTACAAACTCAATTCCCATTCAGTTTTGGGCTAAAGTAGCCCTTTTTAGTGTCTCTTTAGGCTGTGTAGATACACAAAATTCAATCCTTCTTACCCATTGTGTGTTGTGTATTATGCCTGAACTAACAGCAGATGTGCTCCGTAAACTACCTGAAAGCTCATTTAAAATAACTGTTGGATCTGACTGCATGTCTTCCATCTGGTGGCTTTGATAAAAATAATGGTGAGGTTATTATTCACTATGACTTACCATGGCAGTAGGCATTCCCTTGTCCATTTCTTTTGCAGAACAGCGGTGGGAGGGAAGGCTGCAGCAATGGGAATGGGCTGTAAGATGGTGGATGGGCCTTTGATATTCTAAGGAAGTAAGATTTAGGTGATCACACCTGTGCATATGTGTTTAGTTTGCCATTTTTCCAGGTCATCTATCTATCTTCAGATTCTGAGTGGTATGGGTGATTTCAACCAAATTTGACAGAATCATAGATTCATTGAATGGTTTGGGTTGGAAGGGACCTCAAGGATCATCAAGCTCCAACTCCCCTGCTGCAGAAGGGTTGCGTTCTCAGATGAATTAATTTTCTAAAAGTTTGATGGGAATTCTTTGTTAAAGACAGAGATATTGTTAATTCTCTATCAAAAAATGTAATTCAGAATAAACTTAAGCCATAGAAGAAAGTGCAGTATCCAACAGAATCTCATCTGGGAGATGCTAATCCATACGATCAATGACTAAAGCCTTATGCAACTGATCACAAAACTTATCAGCTTTGTTTTCAAACAAGATCTTACAGCTAATTCAGGTATTATTGGATCCCTGATGTTACAACAGTAACTTAAGACATGAGACCTGGAAGATCAAATGTTCCTTATGCCTCAGATTAGGGTTTACTTTGAGTAGTCCTTCAGCTACTTGTTCCTCAGTTCCTTCTTTGTGAAATGAGGCCATCTCTGCTGCTCTGCCTCTAAAAGGTGTGGAAAAGACAAATCCACTTCAGGCTACATGTGTCCAAGAATTAGAGTGAAGGTGTCTAAGATAGGTGTATGAGAGACAAAAGGTTTTGTTGATCTCTGTGCTGTGAGGTCTCCCTGGAATCTCTGTTTTTTTTTCAATTGTGCATACCAGCTACTTTTTTTGAGATTTTTTTTTTTCTTCTGTGAGTTAAAGGGGTAGATGGAGACCAGAAACTACGATATTGGTTTTGCTTTGGTTTTCTCACTGTTACCTATTTATTAAATCAGTAATTCTGCAGATATTTAACTTCAAGACACAAAGACAAGCATTCAGGCATAGAATTCTCTCTTGAGTCCACTTATCAGTGTTAACAAAAGCCAAAAAAACACCTTGTGGATGACAACTTATATTAGAGGAACAGGTCATTGTGTACTGAGGTCAACTCCTGCTACATGGTAGTGCTTGCAACTGGAGGCCTTTGGATGTTGACCTGTGTTAAGTGGCAAGAATCCAGCTGCGATCATTGCTTTGGGAAACAAAGAGAATCAAAGAAAAATGGGAGGGGAAATTCTTCTCTCACTCTCTCTTTTCAGTATGCAGTAGTCATACAGTATTTACATTTATTTATGCTTTCTACTGATATCAGGATAACCAAAGCAAACTGAAATAACATTGCTCTGTTTCTGACCCTACCTATCCCTGCAGAAAATGGAGCTTTTGCATTAACAACAATTTGAACCAAATCAAAGGATTACTTCAATTCAGTGTTTCCATATCTCTTTTTCATTTGTCTTACTGCAGTTCAGAAATAAGTGAGGTTGTGAAAATGTAGACTACTTACCTGAGAGAAAATGCTTTGCTCATCATTAATCCCTTGCACATATATATATACGTAAAAGGCAAGGTAAGGACCCAAACTTCCTGAGGAGTAAGAATAAAATGCTCTGTGGAAATGAATTTTCTCTCCATAATTAGAAATACATTATCAGAAGTGAACTTCTTTGGAGGAGAGCATGTGGGTTAGGGAGCTGGAAATGAAGATGATAAGGCTCATAGCTGAGCAATTCTTGCCTCTTTCCTGAGGTCGTGTTGCATATATTGCGTGACTCTCACCAGACACTGCTATTATCTACGGAGGCAAAAATTAGCTTATGCTGCTAGGATGTGTACTACATCAAGACTTTTGGAATCCAGAATAGCTGAAAATTTCATAACAAGAATTCACTGAGATCGTGGTGTGGTCATTGTCACTGAGAAAGTAGCGTCCAACATTTTTAAGTCCAAATACACAAAGTTAGTGGGCTCTGTTAGATCTGGAATACATAAATATTCCAGAAGAGCCTTCTCCAGAATGACAATTTCAGTCCATTTGGCAAATTAAACTTGGGAGGAGAGACTTAAATATATTGGTCAACATTTATTATCTTTAGTGTAGAATAGTAACCGTGTTTGCTAGGACTTCTAAGTTTTTATTGTGCTTTAATATCCTCTCTCCTCT